>CAUYPK010067247.1:0-28569 GCA_963574355.1 Loris lydekkerianus | reverse complement strand
AAGGGTACATGTGAAATTTACTAAATGTAGAATATAAATGTCTTAACACAATAACTAAGAAAATGCCATGAAGGCTATGTTAACCAGTTTGATGAAAATACTTCAAATTGTATATAAAACCAGCACATTGTACCCCATAATGGCATTAATGTACACAGCTATGATTTAATCTAAAAAAAAAAAAAAAAAAGAAAGAATACTAGATATGACTGGTCTGGTGGGTGGCTCACACCTGTGATCCTAGCACTCTGGGGGCCTGAGGTGGGTGGATTGCTTGAGCTCAAGAATTGGAGATCAGCGTGTGCAAGACCAAGACCCCATCTCTGCTAAAAATCGAAAAACTCTGCTGGGTGTTACTGGGGGCACCACAATAGTACCAGTTATTTGGGAGGCTTGAGGCAAGAGGATCGCGTGAGCCCAAGAGTTTGAGGTTGCTGTGAGCTATGCGACCACTACCCTTTACTCAGGGTGACAGTGAGACTCTGACTCAAAAAAAAAAAAAAAGAAAGATACTAAATATGAAATAAGGGCTATTATTCTATTATTCCCATATGCAAATAGGGAATCTGGACTAAAAAAGTTTGAGTGACATGCTCAAAGTCCACAGCTTGTAAAAATTGGAGTTCCAGCCTGTGCCTGGCTTATTTCAAAGCCGTACTTCCACCTTTCAGATTGACATTTCAGGACGGCCAACCCATCCAGAAGAGCTGCCGGGGGAGCCACTTAGCTTACCTTGCCTGGTCTGGAGCACATGTAAGCTGCTGATGTTACATGAACCACATTCAACAAGTTTTTCTTTTGGACTCGCCCATTCTAGGGATTGGTTGTAAACTTTGAGACCCCTCTTTGTTTTTTAATAACATCGTAAACCAGGCACACAATCAACAGCTTGAATTTGGGGAGGGGGGAGGGAGGCTAGTAGAATTCTTTCCAACCTTTAAAAGAAAAACAGTCCCATTTGGCAACTGTAGTAGTTTCTGAAAGGTGGACTGAGGATCTTTGTGTTCAAAAACTGAAAAATGAAAGGTCTAATTTTACTATTTGCTCCACATTGACAGTTGTGGGATTGAGTTCTCCAGAAAGAATGGCTGTCCCTGAAGAAGGTGTTTGTCATGGAAGACAAATAATTGCATAGGCTCTTCCACTGAGGTTTGAACAGGTGTTTTTGACAGTTGGAGGATTAGTGAATTGAAGGCTTTAAGGGAACTTACTATACCAGGAGCACGCTGAGATAAAAGCAGCACAGGGGCAGGAATATCTCGTGCTTTTACTCTCTCTCCACGGGGTTGTTCCTGGCTTGCCCAGTGCGCTGCTTCCAAGCACAGTGCTGTGGGGAAAGACACTCTTCAGAGAATCTCCAAACTGCATGAAGTAGGTAAATCATTGGTTTTGCCCACCCTCATTCTCCTTACCTGTAAAATGGGAGTGGTGTTTGGATTCCTTCAAGAGAATTGCTGTAAGCATCAAATGCGTGCACCAAAGTGCCTGGAAATGCATATTGCAGCAGTGGGCTGGCTGGAATGTGCAGATTCTTTTAATATGGGAGTGCTCCTGCCTTCTGGCCGGACTCTAGGATGGGCAAAGAAAAATGCTCAAGTAGCTGCTTGGGGATCCATGAGTCTCTTCCCATCCTTCCGTCCCCAAGCAAACCTTCCGGCCAGAACCTCTCCTCCCACTCACCAAGCCCAATCTTTTTCTCCTCAAGGGATGCCAGCATTTAATGGAAAATCTGCTTTGGAGAGCTCACTCGTGTCTTGCCCCTTTCCTCCTGTCAGGCCCGTGTTTTAATGACAGCGCTTCCTGCCCTCCCAAGTTTCCTTGAAACAGTCCTGTGCTGTGGCCTTATAGGGCAGTTAACAGCCTTGCTTCCCCTTTCCGTGCGATGTCAGCAAAGTAAGTTTTTAGATAGCATCTTCCTATAGGTCAGAGAAATAACAGCCAAGAAATTAAGGCAGTAATTGTTATCTTTGGATCAAGTGCTGCCATGTGGCAGGGAAGTGTGTGATCTGTGTCGATACATTTCACTATTGAAGGAACCCCAGGAGTACCCAGCTAGCTGTTTTTGTGGTTTTCAGTTGAGCATGGGGTTTGGTTCCTATCTGAACCTCTCTGCTGCGGAACAGGTGGCAAGTTAATTCACCTCCTTGAACTTCGGTAAACTCATTGTTAAGTAGAGATAATGTGTCTACTTTCTAAGGTTTTGAGAATTAAATAAGCTAATGTGTATAAAGTAACTCAGCACCTGGCACATACAGAATGCTCAGTGGATGTTAACTATATTTATTTTTTTAATTTTTTTAAATTTATTTCTTTTCTTTTTCTTTTTCTTTTTGTCACCCTGGGTAGAGTATGGTGGCGTCACAGCTCACAGCAACCTCAAACTCTTGGGCTCAAGAGATCCTCTTACCTTAGCCTCCTGAATAGCTGGGACTACAGGTGCCTGCCACCATGCCTGGCTAGTCTTTCTGTTTTTAGTAGAGATGGGGTCTCTCTCGTGCTCAGGCTGGTCTTAAAATTATGAGTTCAAGCAATCCACCTGTCTCGGCCCCCCAGGCTGCTAGGATTTCAGGAGTGAGCCACCATTCTCAGCCACTATTTTTTATTGTAAGTGAGTAAACAGACTGTGGTGAAGACCTAGCCAGATTATCCAGCAAAAATAGTCAGGAAAGGACCTCCAGCCTTAGGCTACACATCTCCCGCTCTTTCCTTGTAGTTACTTATTAGAACCCAAGTCTCTATGGGGTTAGGACTCCTCTTTTCAATAGGACTTTTATTTCCTGATCCAACTGCCCTTGAACTTCAGCTAGAGACAGGTGTGAAACGTGGGCTCCTCATGAGGCTCACCAGCCTGCTTACCTGCCATAGCTGCCAAAAGTACTCACAGGACAAAGTAACAGCAAAGATCTCAGAGGCAACGGGAATAATTTGCTTTGTTTTACTCAGTTCTGGAAATGCTATACAGTTTAAACCACAGCAACAACAACACATTTCCCACTTTCCTGTCCTGACTGGCTGTAAGAGCCTGGCTGGCTCCATCCGGGATGTGCTGATGATCGGAGCCCGTGAGTGACAGTCGTGCAGGGTGGAGGGGCACAGAGCTGCAGACCGAATCTTCCTGCTGCGTGCTGCCCTGGGCCTTCTCCTGCAGTGTCAGGTTTGTTTAAAAGAGCAGGAGCAGCCTTGGCTGGTGTGATGTCCTGGCTGCCATTTGCACGGCCCCCACAGCAAAGGAATGGGATGGCAGTGGAGAAGACCAGTGTGGTTAGAAATGCAAATCCTCAGAAGTTATGGAGAAAACAGACACCTTTCCATGGCAAGAGATATGGAAAAACCTAGTCATTTTGACCTCTTTTTCAGATGTATCTCAGATTCTGGAATCATAGCATAATAGGAATTCCTTCCAAATCCACAAAGCAATGGTTCCTGCCCCTGCCTTGCAAAGGCTTAATGAGAGTAGCAGCCATGAGATTAGGAGCAAACAGTGAAATAAATTTCATCTCCTATCTCACCTCCTTGCCTATACTGTGAAGAGTATTATGGGCAAAGATTTTAATAGGGGAAAAATGCTCAGTATTCTTTTTAAATAAACATGGGCTCAGTGCTTGTCTTGGTCAGACCCCGAGAGAAGTTTATACATATTTTTAAAATCTAGGAATTGATGCACGGTGAGTCATAGGTGAATCCCTCTCTCCCTATCGCCATAAAAATGCTGCCTTCTCTCCTGGACCCTGCTTGACTCTGACTTCTGTAATGATATCCCTAACTAGAGCAAAAACTCAGCCTTTGCTGTCATCTAACTCAGGTTCACGTCCAGCCTCCAGGCTTACTTCTGTCTTCTGCTGCTTGTCGTTCAACCCCAGGCAAGCCACCAGGCCTCTGCAGCTACACTTTCCTTTTCCGTCATTTGGTGACAACAGTTCACCAACTCTACAGGTGTGTTCTGGCTGTCACATCAAGAGATATTATGTGTGTGATCAGTAAGAAATTATCCTTTTTATTTCTGTAATGATACCCAGTTTACAAAACAGCTTTTCTATGTTCATTCTTCTTTGCACCTGGTAGTAATCCTGGGCAGTTGAATGTTAGAGCTAAGTCAGCCGGGACTCAAGGATATCAAGTGACTTTCCCACAACTAATTAGTGGCAGGGCAAGACTACGGGGTCCCCTGATTCCAGGGGCTGTTTAAGTCATGACCCTCCTGCGGCCTTCTGCAGCCTGCCTGCCTTCCAAACTGACTTAGCGAACACCTGTGGCGTGTCAGATGTCAGGGACACAGCGGTGAACTCCAGTTCAACAAACTGAGTGTTGTCCCCTGCACTACACTGCCAGTGGCTGCCCCATTTCCAGCAGGCAGATGGCACCTTTAGTGCAAACTGCCTTGCAGTGTGATTTGTGTACAAGGCTTGTCTCCCCAGCTAGGTTTTTGGAAGACCTAGGCCAGGTCTTTTTTTCGGGCACCCGGTAGGTTCTAATAAAACCAAGCAGACAGCTTCTCCAGAAGGAATTCCTCCGCTGCCCACCCCCCACCTTCCAAAGGTCCTAGAGAACCCTAGGCCCACCTCTGTCCTTGTAGTTACTGTGCTGAATTGTCTGTTTATTTGTCTATTTCCTGGCTACCCTGTTAGCAAAGGGGAGGGACTGATCTGATTTGATCTGATATGACTAGTGCAAGGCACAGACCTCAATGTGTGTTTGTAAAAGTCGCCAAAGATGCTATAAACTGGGAGCAGAAAATCAAAAGCATAGGTCAGAAGATGTACAGGCTCTACGTTGCAGCAAAAAGTTATCTTATTTTCTTCCCTACAATCTTAAATATGGCCCATGAGGCACATGGGAACGCTCTCTGCGCCCCATGCAGACAAGAAGAAGAGCTTAGTGCCTCCAAGACTTGTTTATCCAGTATCAAGCTTCAGTTTGCCCACATCTGGACTGCATTAGTTCCTCCCCCTCCCCCATCTCCCTTTATCTGTAAGAGGCCTGCCAAGAAAACAAGGTTCCCCAACGTTGCCTCCTCATTAAAGATTAGTCGAGTTTTCAACTCTGAAAAAAGTAAAGTTGTGCTGGCCCAGCAGTGCGTGAGTGGGAGACCCAGTCCCCTAGTTTACAATCCACTACATCTGTGCAATTACTGAGGCCACCAACAGAGACAGGCCACATTAATCTTTCAACTGTGTTGTCCTGTCCCCTGATCAGATGGCTGTGGTGTTCTGCTGAGACCTTCGCACCCCTGGAGGGCTGGTGGGAGGGCATCTATTTGTGATTTAATGGACGCAGCCTTTGAGACCGCACAGTCTAGGGTGTCATTTGCAACCTTTCTCCACCCCCGGGAATAGCAGGGGCTCTTCCTTAGCTAGACAAAGCTCGTAGGGATTTGTGACTATTTGAAAAAGGTAATCAGCTATGAAGGCAACAGTATTCTCCATTGTAAATGATAATGCTTACGGGACTAAGAGATGCATTCTGTGTGAATCACTGTGTTGGGGATGGGGTGGAGAATCCAGTAACATCTGGGAGTCAATTAATGGACTAGAAACATATGCCTCATCTTCAGTTCTCTTCCCTACGTGAGATAGGTGTTACTTACCGCATTTTACAAAGGAAGGGGCATGCTGAGGGTTACAGGGCTGACGTGACTAGTGTGAAGTGACTCTGCTTGGGGAATGGGGGAGCTTGGTTTTCAAATCCAAGTGCTTTGACAGGCATTTCTGGAAGGCCCACTCTTTGCTGGGTGCTATGGAGCATGCTCTTTAGCTAGTTAGCTACGAAAGCTCTTCATTCTTGGGCTGGAGGAAGATGAAACATCTAGGCGAGTGGGCAGATAACTGCCTGAGAATGGCAGTGCACGTCAGCGGCTGGCACAGCAGGCGATCCCCTCCAGTGTGTAGCTAGATGCTACACTATCAGGTATTGTGGTTGTCACCTTGGCCTATCAGCCATCAGCTGAGGTGTAAACCATAGATCTTGCCCATGGAGCTAATGGTCTAGAGGAGGTGTAAGGTAAGAACAGGGCTGGATGCATGATTAGACCTCAAGGAGAGGAAATAATTAGTCTGAGAATAAGAAGAGAGACAGGGAAGCGCTTGGTGGTAAATCCTAGACGAGTGAAAGCTTCAAGGAAAAAAACGTGTCTAAAGCTGTAGGTTGTATGAGATATAAATAAACGGCTGTGGGAGTTTAGAGGAAGATCACTCAAGGCTGTTATCATAGACCAAGCCTTTATCATCATCATCATCATCATTGTCATTCACAAAGCATCTTATTTAATTATTACAGAATCCCTGCTCTTGGTACTACCATCATCTCCATTTTTATAGATAAAGAAACTGAGGCTTAGAGAGCTCTGTTGTCCAAGATGTATCAAAGAAAAAGCTAAAACTCTAACCCAGCACCCTAGTTGGCACTTGAGCTCTGCTTTGAAGGATGGGTGGGATTTTCTTCAGACATCCCCACCTTCTATACAGTGGGGATTGCGTCAGCAATGGCAGAGACTTCAAAACAACAAAGGGTTTTCAGAGCATGTGAAAACCCCCAAAGCAGACCCATTTGGCTGGATAATCAGAGTAAAGGAAAGTAGACAAATTAAAGTAGGAAAAGAAGATTGTGGCAAGTGAAGGTCCTTCACTGCTAAGAATTTTTTACTTAAATGTTTTGGCTAGAGATGGAAGAGAGTATTTTAAGGTAATTTGGTCAATTCCTTCACCAAGGTAAGGATGAGGCCTGAACTTGCAAAAGTAGGGTGAACAGTGGGGCAAGGGACAGGAAGGGGTCTAAGATTCCACATCTTTGCAGTTATATTTCTGGTGAGCAGAAATAGAGGGGAGAGGAGTGAAGTTTGGGCAGGAGCTGGAATGGGTGGGCTCTTACACTTGGCTGGTTTGGCATGCCAATAACATCAGTTTGATGTTGAGTTGGGAGATTTAACAGAAGGTCGGAATAGAGGTGATGGAGAAAGAGATAGGAGAGAGAGAAGGCCTTTTGGAGGACATCTTCAGAGAGCTGATCATTGAAACTATTGAAATAGCTGAGATCACAGCAGAAAGCCAGGAGCTGAACCCTAGGGAAGAGCCACATTTATTAGGGAGAAGCCAGATAGGGAACCAGTGGAAGGAGGTTTCAGAACAAGTTCAGAAACACAGAGAAAAGCATGGTAGTATGATATCAAGTACATGGTAAATTCAGGGTCAAAAAGGAGTCAGAGGTTGGTGGCCGGTCCTGTAGCAGAAAGAGGAGCCAGGAGGGTCTCGCCTGGCCTGGTAAGGCTGGCCGTCTAGAAGGCCCATGGCTCTGAGTCCCAGACTTTGGGGGAAATAATAACGCTTTCTTTCACACCATCTTCTTCATAAGGCTGTGGATACATGGTGGCCACTGCTGATTTCAACCGTAATTACAGCTCCCATGGCCTCTCTCTGACTTCATATTCTAGATATTGGATGTCTATATTCTAGATATTAGAGTTTCAACTTATCCATAAGGCCCAGAAACTCTGCTGGTGGCCTTGGGCCAGTCTCTGTCCTTGTTCCCTTTTTTTTGAGGTACCCATCTCCTGCCAAGAAGGCTGAAGATAACCCAAGAGAGAGAAGAATCAGAGGTTAACTATCTAATCAATTATTTCTAGTAACTAAAGATACTGTACTTTTTTTGCAGTAGATGGAGTACTCAGCACCAGAGAAAATACAGGTGTACTTTTGTCTTCATCTTTAGAAACAGGTTCCAAAGACCTTTTTATTTATCCTTTCCCTTGGGACTGAGAAAAATGATTCTCCCTTCACGATTCTTCATGATCAAATATTTGTTGAATGAATCTCTTCTGGGGAAAAAGAAGTTCATCAACCCGCATAACTGAGATGTGGAACAGCAGTTCGGCCCTCTGTGGCTAACAAAGACTTTGAGGTACAAGTGCCTCATAAGGTCACGGGACGTTGTTGGGCATTCAGCGTACATCTGTCTTGCTAGAGGCATAGATATTGCCACCTACTAGGACTTCTAAGAAAAAGTCAGCTTGATGCCATCAAGAATAGCACAGCAATTAGGATGAGCCAGTCCAGGCTTCAGTGATGATCCTGTCACTGATCATTTATTTTTGATCAAGGGTCAAAACTAGCCTCTCTGGCCTTCAACGTTCTCATTCATAAAGTGTTGGTAACAATTTAGGAATTCATAGGGTGTCATGAGAAGCTCTGTAAGTTGTCAAGTGCTGTGCTAATATTATTATTATTAACACATTGACTGCTATACAAAAAAAAAAAATTTTTTTTCCTTGAGGCCATCGTGTTTTATTAGGTCAAGATAATATGTGCTTCACAAGTCTGGGAGCTCAAAACCAGTGTTAAGTTAAATACCACTCACCTGGCAGTACATGGAGCCAGTCGGAATATAGGGAAGTTTGTCCTTCAGACTCAGCAGGGGCAGGAGATGAGTTCTTAATCTCTAAGAGAAGGATTGTTGAGACACTGAGTGCAAAAATATTACTTTTCTTGTGGGTAATTTATAAATAATACAGTGGAATGTTAAAAATAACACAAAACAGTGCAGCAGGGTTGTCCTTTCTGCTTTGAGTTCGGACTTCCCTTCCATTTTATTCTTCTGAAAAAGACATCCCAGATAAAGTGATCGAAACCAACATCAACCAGCTCGGTGCCCGTAGCTCAGTGGGTAGGGCTCCGGCCACATACACCAAGGCTGGTGAGGCTGGCAGGTTCGAACCTGGTCCGGGCCTGCTAAACAACAATGACAATTGCAACAAAAAAATAGCCGAGTGTTGCGATGGGCACCTGTAGTCCCAACTACTTGGGAGGCTGAAGCAAGAGGATGACTTAAGCCCAAGAGTTTGAGGTTGCTGTGAACTGTGACGCCACGGCCCTCTACTGAGGGCGACATAGTGAGACTCTGTCTCAAAAAATAAACCAACATCAACCATTCATCATCCCATTTTCTGGCTCTAGCCAGGAGGGGTGGCACTTTCCAAAGCCTTGCATGTGGAATGCTTTCTTTTAAGGAGCTCGTAGAAGCACCGTGGAAGAGAACTCTCTACAAAGGATGTGTTAGTTTGGAGGTTTTGTCTTTGTTTTTTCCCTTCACTGATGCAAAGAGAAAAGAACTTAACCTTTGGAGGACTCTCGTGATGGGCACAAGGCATTTGGCATATCACCTTATTGGATTCCCTGGCAGCCCTGGTATGTGGACATTATTAATCTTACTTTATAGGTGAGGACATCTAAGCCGGGACAGGTGGAGCCGCTTGCCAAGGGCAGTAGACAGATTCAGACCTCAGATTTCTGGCTTTATAGCAAGTGCTTCTTTCACCATCTCCTGCTCTGTTTTTTCCCCAAAATCCATCCTCAATTTTCTTCATCTTTTCTCTCTGGAATAGTTTAATATTTATGTAAATATGTCACCAGAAAGACAAGAGGAGCTGTCTTGCACTTGGAGACAAGCTCCCTCCAAACTGCAGCCATTCCCAGGCAGGGACTGATCCCCTTCTGTCCTCTTGTAGCTTAATTGCAATACTTTCCTATTTTATTAGTTTCCAGATTCTGTGCCAAGTGCTTTAAAAGGCAGGTAGGGGAGAATTCTCCTCTGCTTGCCTGGCAACTTGCCATCACCCCCAGAATCTATTGCTTGCTGTTTCAGAAAGGGATCAACATGGAAAGCATTTTTCTCAGCAGTGAAATTTACATATCAGAACCTTGCTGACTGAGGCAGAAATGAGGGCTCTAGGGCCTCTGGAGCCTGGGGGTGGGGACAGAGCCTTGGGAGGGGGAGGGGGTGGGCAGAGCTTATTTTATTACCCAGGAATAAAAACATTGTGAGTAATGAATAAAGTCCGAAAGCAGTAAATCTGAGACTCCAGAGTTTAGGTGTGTAACGTGTCGGGGAACAATTTAAGCCTTCTCCTCTTCTATAGAGGTGAGGTATTCCTGCTGCCTTTCACAGCCTAAATTTCATTAAATGGCCTTTTTAAAGGGTTAGGATTACAAGAAGCTAAGTCCGGCTGGTTCATAAGGATGATTTATGGCTGTGTTGTCAACTCCCCTACCCTTCTGTACAAGAGGATACAGAAAATACATAATTTGTTGCTCATTAACTCCGAAATCTGTCAGGGCTGGCCCAGAAGCCATGTGGTCCTGGAGTCTGCTAAATGGCTTCAGCCTGGCCCTCTCCTTAAAAATCTGCAGTCACTACTCTGCACTGGAAATGTAGAAATAATAAAATTATCTCAGCAGAGTCTGCTGTGGGTCTTTGAACTTGAGATTGAGAGAATACTTGGGCTTTATTTACTTTTGACTCTGTCACTTACCAGCATCACAGCCTTCTGATAAATCACCATCTTCCAGAGCATTAGTATTTCCACCTGCAGAATGGGTAGATCTTCTTCATAGAGAAGATTAAATGAAGCTACAGTGCAGGAGAAATGTATGGGATGTCTGCCATTATTCACATTATTAGGAATTTGAGGTGTCCTTAAAATGTTTCCCTCTTTGGTCTTTCCATGAGAGGAAGAAGCGTTTGAATTTGCAGTTTACTTGCTTAAGACCCTGGCCCTGAAAGTGGAAGTTTTAGGATGATGGGATGTTAGAGCTGAAGAGTCCTTGAGTTGAAATCAGCCCTCTTCTCTCACAAGTGACAGAAGCAGAGAGGTGACTCATCTGAGATTAATCAGTAAATTTATGCAAGAGACGCGAGTTTGCAGTGGAAACCCATGTGCTCCTTCTCAGCGTCAAACAGGAAATCATGCTGATTGATGCTCACACTGAGCCTGTTTCTCAATCTCTGGTCCAATGTCAGGGATTTTGCCTGGGGCCTTGGTTCTGCTCCTTGCCAGCGAGGTCATCTTCAGGGAAGTAACTTTTCTCTGCTGTTCCTTATTGCCTTTGCCTGGTTGGCAGGCTGGTGGTAGAGGTAGCACAGAAGAATCAAGAATAAACGTCATTGCAATTATGCCCTCATTCTGCAAGTGGAGAAACCAACTTGTGCCAAATTCACCCAGCGAGTAGGGACGTGAGCCCTGGCCACTTGACTTCTCGTCCAGTGTTCTCCCCCTGCATATAAAGTCACATGAGTATGATTTATAAATAAACAAGAGCAAGAGAACATGATTGTGGTAATAAACATCTGGAACGTATTTGCCTGAGAGGTTACATAGGGTAAAAGTATAAAGAGGTTCAAGAGGGGAATTAGATCATGAGTGTAGAAAGAATGCTGGGCAGAGAATCAGTGCACCTGGGTCTAATCTCTGGCTGTGAGTTATTTGGACCTAAGTTGCTTCCATGTATAATGGCCCCTTTCATTAATGACTTGCCACACTTCCCAGGTTTAATCTCTACAACGTGTTATCAAAGAGCTCTTGGTAATGGTGAAGGGATAGTTCTAATTTTGCAATAGGGTAACTCCGAGGACTACTGGCCTACTTCCTTTCATTTATTTGTTCCTTCACCCTGTAGTCCCTGGGCGCCTCTGCAGGGTCAGATGTTAGTTCTGTTCTCGCAGGGAATGGCTAAGCCAGGATGCTGGCTAGACTGGCCTTTGACCACGTCCCTCTGATGGAGACTCATATCCTATGCAGTCTGGGAAGACAAAGTGTGGCGCACACAGACACAAAGTGCTTATACCCAGAGGCGCAGTGCGGACCTTGGCCGAGGTGGTCGTGTTCTCACCCCTGCACCTGCTCTTCTGTGGTGCTTCTGTCCTATGTGGCTGTCCTTCCTCGGACGTGGAGCCCTGGGGACCTCCATCAGACCTTGATCGATGCCTTCCCCCACTGGAAAAGAATAACGGGAGCCTTTGCAGAGGAGCATCCGGATGCGCCTGTGTATTGCTTCCCTTGTGGTCGTGAACATGCTCTCTGCTCCCTGAAAGGGCATGCGTGGCCCTGCATCCTGCCCCATGAGGAAGTGCGAAAGGGATTTTTGTGGTGAGTGATGAGTTGACCATCACTGTCCCCGGGCTGCGGTTGCAACCAGGAAGTGGCCAGGCCCATGCTGTGGAGTTCAGACAAGGGCAGCGGCAGAGTCTATCACAGGCGTTCACCTTACGGAGCATCCGCTGGCCCCCATCCTTAACAGAAAGCCTGGCCGTTTGGGGTGAGGTGAGGCTTCCCCTCTCTGAGGCTCAGTGTATCCATCTCGTGGTGGTTGTGAGGATTTCATGAAATGGAGAATGTAAAAGCCAGGTCTGGTATACAGTAGGTAATTAATAATGGTGGCTTTTTTTAAAAAAGTAGTAATAAGTCTCCCCTAAGCACCAAGGGGTAGACACAGGGTACAGCAGTCAAGACTCACTCACTGTCCTGTAGCGTCTGAGGGAGTCCACAAACACTGGTGGGTGTTGTATGAAAAGTTCCTTCGTCTTCTACTCATGATACCAGGTTTCTGAAAACTGAAGTAAAAGCATCACTTTCTATGGCCCAGCTCATCTTCCTATTCATGTTGTCACATTTAAACCAACAGCTCTTGCGAAGGTGAGTGACCTCTGTTCACGGAGAAGGAGGTTGACACACAGAGAGGTTGGGTTCACGGAGAAAGAGGTTGACACCTGGAGAGGTTGGGTTCACGGAGAAGGAGGTTGACACGTGGAGAGGTTGGGTTCATGGAGAAGGAGGTTGACATGTGGAGAGGTTGGGTTCACGGAGAAGGAGGTTGAGGTTGGGTTCACGGAGAAGGAGGTTGACACGTGGAGAGGTTGGGTTCATGGAGAAGGAGGTTGACACGTGGAGAGGCTGGGTTCACGGAGAAGGAGGTTGACACGTGGAGAGGCTGGGTTCATGGAGAAAGAGGTTGACACGTGGAGAGGTTGGGTTCATGGAGAAGGAGGTTGACATGTGGAGAGGTTGGGTTCACGGAGAAGGAGGTTGACACGTGGAGAGGTTGGGTTCATGGAGAAGGAGGTTGACATGTGGAGAGGCTGGGTTCACGGAGAAGGAGGTTGACACGTGGAGAGGCTGGGTTCACGGAGAAAGAGGTTGACACGTGGAGAGGCTGGGTTCACGGAGAAGGAGGTTGACACGTGGAGAGGTTGGGTTCACGGAGAAGGAGGTTGACACATGGAGAGGCTGGGTTCACGGAGAAGGAGGTTGACACGTGGAGAGGCTGGGTTCACGGAGAAGGAGGTTGACACGTGGAGAGGCTGGGTTATCTGTTGCTGAAGAACACTGACAAGGTGGCAGAACCTGGGCTCCCTGGACCCGGGCTGTGGTGTACTCACCCTTCCTACAGAAACCTGCACCATGACAGGCAATGTTGGTACCACATTGGCTGAGGCCCTTGGTAGGATCACATTATTGTTGGGAGTCCTTTATAACAAACCCCAGAATCTGAAATTTGTTCAGACCCCTCAGATCCCCTGACATCCTGGTTACCCTTAACCATGTCCATCATTCTTCATTTAATTACTTTTTTCTACAGCTAAATCCTTATTTGTTTCTCTCTTTAAAAAATATATTCAATTGTGTATTTTTCCTGTGACAAAGGTTTTATGTGGTCATATACAGGACTTAAAAAAATAGAACAATCATTTTAGCACTTTTGATGTTTCCTCTTGTGCTCACGTGTATCTGTATGCTGCTTAAATAGAAAACTAGGATTTTATACATTATAACCTGAAGTACTGAATGTTCTCCCATGCCATTAGATGTCCATTACAACATCTGTTTTGATGGTGAGTCTCAACACTGCCTGATTTCCTGCTCGGATTCCTTTCAGATCATCACAGGGGAATTCTACCGGATCTATTACCTGAAGGAGAAGTCCCGGTCGACGATTCAGAATCCCTATGTGGCAGCCCTCTATAAGCAAGTGGGTTGCTTCCTCTTTGGCTGTGCCATCAGCCAGTCTTTCACAGACATTGCCAAAGTGTCCATCGGCCGCCTGCGTCCTCACTTCTTGAGTGTCTGCAACCCTGACTTCAACCTGATCAACTGCTCCGATGGCTACATTCAGAACTACAAATGCAGAGGCGATGACAGCAAAGTCCAGGAGGCCAGGTGAGAGACCCCTCCCCGAGGCCGCAGCAGGCATTCCTGGGGTGCAGTGCTGTTACGTGAGCGCTTGCTAGCTGTGCTTTGGTTTAGGTGGGTGAGTAAGGCACAGTCCCTGTTCTTGAGGAACTCCCGGTCAAGTAATGGAGACAGAGAGGTTCATAAATAATTATGCTATAGCATCAGTAAGACTGTTCATTCATTCCTTCTGTTGTTTATTCATGAGTGCATGGGTGCCTGCTACGTTCCAGGCATGTGTCCAAAGCACTACCAAGGATGCAGAAATGAACAAGACAGAGCCTGCTCTCAAGGTTAAGTCTAGGGAGGGAAGACAGACCGACAAGTGTGTGTCAGGGGTGTGAATATGGCCCTTTCACGGCTCTCTCTTGCTCTTACAGGAAGTCCTTCTTCTCTGGCCATGCCTCCTTCTCCATGTACACCATGCTGTATTTGGTGGTAAGTACCTGCCCTCTCATTTGAATGCCGTCTGGCCCAGCTTAAACTTCTGATCTTAACAGCCCTCAAACGAGTTAGGGACAGACTTCACAGTAAAATGCTTAAAAAAGGTGAGCTAGAAAAGTTAGCTTTCATTCCGTGCTCTGCCATTGCCTCAGCACAAGTGGTTTTACTTTCCAGGGATTTCCCATTTTTCAACTAAAAATAGCATTTGCCATGACTGCTTGGTCAGGATTGAACCTCCTTTTTGAAATGATAAAAGTGATAAAGACGCTTGTCTAACATTTTATGGTACAAGCACTGTTTTTGGAAAAACTATGAACTCACTTGATTCTTAGAGTAACCTTAGAAGTAATATTATCTCTATTATGGGAAAAGTTACCGAGTACGGCTCTGAGAATTTAAGCAAACTGCCGAACTTGACATAGGCACCTCAGAACTGCAGCCTAGACCCATGCCTTCGGATCACATGTTTTGCAGTGTCCACTGTGACTATCTTCCTTCATCTTCTCCTGGTGAAAGAGCTTTGAGGATTGTCATTATCTGACTATTTAGAGTGATTTTGAGTTTTGCAAAATACTTGTGCATTCACGAGGACATGGGACCTCGTAACAATGCTGTGGTGTATGAAGTCTGTGTCGCCACTTCTTAAATCCAGAGGTCCAGGCCCAGTAAGGTTAAGCGGCTTGTCTGTTGTCCTGCAGCTGGTGATGCAACTATGGTGTGATTCACAAGTTGCCCTGCCCACCTGCCCACAGCCGTGTCTGCTCTGGTTTCCTGGAGGTGCCTTGACAGAATGGGCAAAGTGGCCTGCTCCCCTCTGGCTGCCATGCAGACAGCGGGCTGCTCTGTTTCTCTGTCGGTTAAATATGGGCTCCCCCTACCCTTCCTCCCCCTTGAACGAGGTCCCTGTGCCAGTCACTTCCTGCTTTCAGCTGCTTTGATGGAGTTCAGAGTGGGAAGGTGCTGAGAGGTCAGACCCAGCTCAGAGGAGCATAAGCTGTTTGGAAAAAGAACATTTTGATTTCAACGAATTTAAAGAAACATAATTAGGAATTAGGGGGGAAAGACTGACAGAGAAATTGTTTTGTTTTGTTTTTCAAATCTTTTCCAAGTTTGGAGCCCTCCAGGCTTCCAACCTGTGAAAACACTGATGGATTTTATTTATTCATGAATAGCACTTCCCTCCTTCCCTCCTTCCCTCCTTTCCTCTTTTTTTTTTTTTTTTTTTTTGTCTTTTTTGTTTTTGTTTTGTTCTTAGAAAAGATAATTTAGCAAAGATATTTGGGTTCCTGCTCCATGTGTATATTTTACCCAGAGCTGGAACCAATTTTAAAAATGTCATTTCAGTGTTTTGTAAAGGTGCACAGAGAGGTTGGGTGTGTGTTCATTTTTCCCCCATGTCCTTTCATTTTATTCCAAGGGAAAAAAATACTAGATAATTTTGAATCCAACATTGTGCACTATGTCCTTTACAGCTGCCCAAAAGGTGAAGATGTTGACAAGTTTTGGGAGCCTTCTGTGTGCGGGCACTGTATCTAGATTATGCTATAATAACGTTAGCTTCTCAGTAACCTGTGAGGGGTGTTTTATCTTACTTTGGGATAAAAACAAACAAACCTGAATCTAAGAAGTTAAGTGATAAAAGGTCTATAGTCAGTAAGAGGCAAATAACTATTGAAGGCTAGTTTTTAGGATTTGAGCATTGTTATAGGTTCTTTCTTTTTCTCTTTCTTTTCTCTTTTTTTTTTTTTTTTTTTTTTGAGACAGCCTCTGTCACCCTGGGTTGAGTGCTGTGGTGTCACAGTTCACGGCAACCTCAAACTCTCGGGCTCCAGTGATCCTCTTGCCTCAGCCTCCCAAGTAGCTGGGACTACAGGTGCACACCACAATGCCTGGCTAGTTTTTCTATTTTAAGTAGAGACGGGATCTCACTCTTGCTCGGGCTGGTCTCAAACTCCTGAGCTGAAGGGATCCACCTGCCTCGGCCTCCTGCGTTATAGGTTCTTTTTATAGTACTTCACCACACACAAAAGAAAGAAAAGAAAAGAAAAACCAAAACAAACAAAAAACAAACCTCTGCAGGGTAAGTGTAAAGACTGTAACCCCTTGGCCCTAATTTCAACTTCCCGTGGAGGAGGCCCGCCTTTCTCTTTCTGCTTTAATGGTCGAGATGTCCCCTGCCCTCTCCAACTGCACCGCCACCTCCTAACCAGCTGTGGTTACAGCCATCTGAGGGTGATGGGTGAGGAGTAGATTTTGACTGAAGGTTCCTTTTCATCTCTGAGGGAGGAAGAAACTGTAATGCCTTCACATTGCTGGAAGGAAGACAAGAAGAAAGGAGGGAGGGAAAGGAAGAGAGAGAGAAGGAAAGAGAAGCGCCTTCTTAATCCTTCATCTCCTGAGCATATTATTATGCCCTCGTGCCACCATGCTGTCGTGCACGTAGCCGCACCTTTTGGAACTCTTGCACACACACCACACACACACAGTCAGCACTCCCAACTTGCAGACACCCACGTGTAAACACACACACAGAGCATATATATGTATATACACAGCTCTATTCTTAGCACTCAGTTTATCTTGCCCTAAAACAACCTCTGAAGATAAGAGAGAAAAAATAAGGATAGCCGCTCTTGGCCAGGGCTTGTGGTGTGATGTTACAGAGAAATCCCAGCCATTGGCATGTCCAGTTTGTAAAACTTTCTAAAGGAAGTCTGAAGGACAGCCTTGCTGCCCATCACAGGGGGTGGGGAGTCCTGCAGCCTTTCAGACCCTCCCCCAGTGCCTTTATGTGGGGCTTCAGGAAGTGCCGGAGTGGGCCAAACCCACTTTCTGTGCTTTTTGTGGACGTAGCCTGTGGTACATGGCGTCCCTGGAGCCTTGGGGACAATCTCAGTGGAGCCAACTGGGCATAATATTGCCCCCTTTTGATATGAAATCTAATCTGACCATATCCATTACTAGCTATGGAGCCATGAATGGGTTACTTAGCTTTAGAGTCTCAGTATACCCATCTGTAAAATGGAGATGGTCGTGTCTATTTTTTTTCTTTTCTTTTCTCCTTTTCTCTTTATTTTTTTAAAATTATTTTATTTTTGTTTTGAGACAAAGTCTCATTCTGTTGCCCAGGCTAGGGTGCCATGGTATTAGCCTAGCTCACAGCAACCTAACCTCCTAGGCTCAAGTGATCCTCCTGCCTGAGCCTCCTCAATAACTGGGACTGTAGGTGCCCACCACCATGCCTGTCTAATTTTTCTATTTTTAGTAGAGATGGAGGTCTCTTGCTCAGGCTGGTGTCAAACTCCTGAGCTGGAGTGATCTCCCTGAGTGCTGTGGTTACTGCGCCTGGCCACTGGTATTTATTTTATAGAGTTTCTGCCACTGTTCCTCTCTGGACTCTGTTTTTCCCATCTGTCAAATGAAAGAGTAGGATTAGATAGTGTTTATTTATCTCACAATCTCTACAGCTCTATTCAAAAGAAGTATGAACTTCCCTAAGTGATGAAAAGGAAGATGGGAAGCCATCAAGGACAAACTTCTGCCACACTACCGTCAAGTTCAAAGAGAAGGGCAGACCAGAAGCACCAGCCATGTACATGCCAGGCCTTTCAGTGGTGGCCACTTCTGGAGCTGAAGGGCACTCCGTATTAGGGTTCATTCCCAAAATGTTTAGCTTGGAAAAACCATGTCCCAAACACCAAATTATCTCTGGGTACAGAAGCTTAAGGATGAGGTTTAGGCTTGTTAGAGATTAATGCAAAGTCTAATTTTTAAAAAATAGCATATATAAGCATATAGTATGTGTTTTACCTCTGAGCCCTGGGCCACATTTCAATTGGTCCTCTCCCTCCATGGTGAGGGACCATGGATGACTTGGCTGCATGGGTAAGACGCCAGCACTGGGACAGGTACCAATCCCTGCAGCACCTCATATTTCCTGTGTTGGGCAGGTGCTCCGCTGTCTTCTGGGGACACTGAGATGAATCCGATCTGAGCCCTGCCCTGAAATAGCTCACCTGTGCATTCAATATTCAGCCAGCGTTCAGCAAATATTTAGTGAGTGACTCTTACGCACCAGTGCCACCCTGGAGGTGGGTGGAATGTGGGGATTAGTAAGGCATGGTCACAGCCCTTGGGAGTTCAGCCTGGAGGAGCAGCAGATGATAATAGTGTGGTACATTGGGGAAGGGGACAAGGAGGTTGTCCTGGATGCTCAGGACTGTGGCCCCCAAGCTAACCTGCAGTGGAAGGTGGCAGAAGCCAGGGACAGACAGCTCTCGATAGAGTCTTCAGTCATGGAGGATGGAGCAGCCACCTGTATGTGGGTGAAAAGGAGGCTGGTGTCTTGGAGAAGAGCAAGCACCTTGTGTGGCTGGTGGGCAGCAGGGAGCAGAGGCACACTTGAACGTGAAGTGAACTCCATGGGCCTGAGTCCCAGCTCCTCATTTCGCAACTCAGACCGAGCAGCAGCAAGTTCATGTCAAAGCCTTTCCTTGGCTGCTGTGCTCTCCCCTGGGCATCTGCACCTTGCCCCCTCGCCTTCTTCAGGTCACTTTTCTGACCACTGCCTTTAACATGACAGCCCCTCAATGCTGTACACCCCTCCCCCCCGCCTTATTTCCACCCATACCCTGTTTCTCACCATCTGACATATGTTCATTTATTTGCTTGTTTGTTTATTTTCCTCAACTAAATTATAAATTCCAGGGGGAGGGACTTTCTGTCTTGATTAACTACTGTAGCCATTTCCCAAAGTAGTGCTGACCCTCAGTTATGTGTGCAGTGAATATTCAGTGAAGGAGGAAAGGTCTCGGCCCGGGCCAGGCCACTTCCCATTCCAATCAGAACCCTCAGATTCTGTGGGGTGTTTGCTGCCTCTTTACTGAACTCTCCCGTAGTCTTTACTGTGCTGTCCCATGAGAACAGTTTGTATGTCAGAGGGACTATTGGGTGCCAGGAAATAGGGAAGTGGCCGTAGTCTGGCAGCCACGTTCTCCAGGCTGTGTTGCTCGTCACTGAGGTTTTGTGCCACATGTTTGGCATCTGGAGACCGCTGTCTGGCATCCCTACAAGGCATCCCACAGAGCATCTGCAGAAACCCCTTGCAGGAACAAGATTGTTGTTTCCAAGGGGAATAAAGTGCCGTAGCAGATGTTTTCCCCTTTCCTCCCTACCTCTCTCACTCATCCATCCACATGTCCGTCTGTTTCTGAGAACCTGTTCTGTGCCAAACCCCGTGTGAGCACCTGGGGACACCAAGAGAAATCATAATTTTGTAAATAGTTGCAAAACAGTTGGCTACATCCTCTGCTTGGAGATGCCCTGAGGGGGCTGGAGCACAGGGAGAGTGGGTGTCACCTGTACCATGAGGTGTACTGAGTCCATTTACAGAGTCCTCGCAGCTTAAGATCAGGTCAGAGATTCTTCCACGCTCTTACAAAAGCTGTCCACCTGCGTTTCAGACGTGGGAGTGTCGTCAAGTGTGTGACAGGTGGGCTAGAAGAGCCTGGGGTTGCAGGTGTCCCCTAGAGGCTGTCCTTTAGTGTAGCACCTTCAACTCAACTTCTCTTCTCCAAAGTCAGAGGTCCAGTACCAAAGACCAAAAACAAATGGAAAGCAGTAACTGCCCACCAAAACCAGGCTCAGAGCAGCAAACTCACTGTAAACCACGGCTCTCTTACCTCGAGCACCAGGCATGGCCTCTTTTAGCCTCAATTTCTTCATCTCTAGCATGGACACCACCACTTAACAGGATTTTTTTGACAATTACAGGTGATGTCATCTAAAGCCACTTAGCATCGTATCTAGAACTCCTGGTAGTTTTCTTTCCTCCCCGTTAGTGACAGAAGACGAGATTGGATTCTCTTCTAAAGGAGGAGAAAAGTCAGCCAAAAATCCTTTCATTTAGAAAGTCATCGAGTAACTTTCCAGGGAGAAATTCTGGTTCTACACCATGTTGGTGAGCCACCGGGCGCTTGAACCAGAGCCAAGCGGGAGCCATAGAGGAGATTAGAGAAGAGAGAACTTTCTCACTGTGGATGTCCGGAATCTGGATGGGTAGGCGGGGACTGAGGAAGGACAGAAGCTTCCTTTGCACACTCAGCACAGCCACCAGTATCCAACATAAGGAAAGTGCCATGGAGGAGATTCAGAAAGAGACTGATCTTAACCAATCACATTTGAAATATTCTACAAATTTTTTACAAATTTTATAAAAACCTGCGGCCATGTGAATATATTGCTTTCCCACACCCAGAGTTCCTGGAGGAGGTCTGTGAAAGAGCCTGAGCTTCACTAGAATATTTCATAGATAGTTCAAGTGGAAATTCATGTAACTTAAACAACAGGAAAGCTGTATTAAAAAATGATGTAGATCTACATACACTTATCATGAAATTTCCAGAATACATTGCTAAGTGAAAAAACAGGGCATAGGGTAACATGTATCGAATGATTGCATTTATGTAAAAAACATAAACCAACACTAAAGCAACATGTGTGTTGTGTGTGTGTGTCTGTGTATATGTGACACATATTTGATACACAGAAAATTCTTAACTGTGGTTATACTCAAAGAGTACACGTGGTTATGGGTACTGTCTGAATTTTGCACAACAAATAAACTATTCATGTGTTTAAAAAAAAAAAAGCATTGGAAATGAAGTGAGAGGACAGTGCAGACCTGTTCCCCCAGTATGCAAATGAGTCGCGTAATGAGGCACAAGTGACTCAGCAAGATGGCGAGTGTGACTCACACAAGCTGACTCTGCTGGTTGAGACCAGAGGGGTTTGCTCAGATGCAGGCAGACCTTTCTAAGGAGGTTTTGTTGGCATTCCACAGGACCCTCGTTTTGAAGCTAGGAGTGGGAAGGAGAAGAGAGCTCTACCTAGGGAGTGAGCTCCACCGGCCAGGCCCTTTCTGGTCCATCTGGGGAGGGGAGGCGGCTACGCTGCTCTATTGTAATTCTTGGCACAGCCAGTCAACAGTTCTGTTTGAGCAACTGGAAGTGAAACCTTGTACAAAATCTTTTGTACAAGAAAAGGACTTTAAGATTTTATTCTCTTTTAGTGTAGGAGCTTATTCATATCTGTGTCTTTCGTAGTCTTGAACATAATAGATACATATATATTTTTAATATCTTTATGTTAAATATGAAAAAACAAAACTAGAGAGGAGCAGTGACGAGTCTGGGGCCTTGTGGTTGAGATAGAGCATTATGAGAACAGATCCCAGGCTAGTTGCTGTGACAGCACGTCAGACACTGTCTGCAGAGTGGCAGTGATGCTTGGGAAGTGGACTCCGAGGGTTGATTTTCCACCCTGGCTGGGGCAGTGGACACAGATTGGACAGATGTCAGCAGCAGACTGGGTGAGGTTAAGGTGCTTCGGGCTTTCTGGCTTAGTCCAGCTCTGCTCATTGGTTTCCTAAGCACATTTCTCAGGGTGCTGCAGACTTTACTGAAGCTCCTGCAGGTCTCCTTCTGGAAAAGTCTCCTTAGTCCAGGATAGGGGCCTGGCACCCTGTATCCTGAGTAAGGTATGCACACCCCTGTGGAGTGGGAATGAATGGAACCTCCAGAGTTAATTATTCCCTCTTTGTGATCCTAATGAGGCCCAAACCTCTGGCCTGGAGCAGCTGAAGCAATGGGAGCTCTGAATTGGCAAAATCCACTCCATTTAACAGTGAGATTGGTGTGGGGCAGAGGGTTATTGGATCTTTTGATCAAACTCAAACCTGTTGCCACAAGCTTACTTCTCAAATCAGTGTGCAATTTCATTCTTCAGTAATTTACTTGTTGGGTGAAATGGTCATTTCCAAGGCAAAAGGGAACCTAGATTTCTAAAGAGTGCCTTGAGCGCTTGTCCTGGGCCAGATTGGGTTCTTCCCTTATTGCCTGCCTCCTTTTATCCTGACAAGCCTGAGAAGATAATGTTCTATCTGTTTCACAGATAAGGAGACTGGGGCTTTAGAGATGGTAAATGACTAGAAAGTGGTGTGGTCAGGATGAGAATCTGGGCTAAATGCTTTACTATCACACTACTTGCCCCAGATTGGTGTCTTTTGACTTTATTTTTTTTATACCACAGCACACTCTACCCTATACTTCTACAGCACGCTTAAATTATATTGATAAAAAAAAAAGGTGAAAAAATGTATACTTAACTATGCTTTGAGCTTCTTTTGTAAGTAATTTAATTAATCATCTTCAAGAAGTTTGTGGTATACCTAAGATCCTCTCACGGCACACTGGTTGAAAATCCCTGCCCTAGGCCAGGCACGGTAGTTCACGCCTATAATCCTCATACTTTGGGAGGCCCAGGTGGGAGGATCGCCTGAGCTCATGAGTTCAAGACCAGCCTGAGCAAAAGCGAGACTCCATCTCTACTAAAAAATAGAAAAACTGAGGCAAGAGGACTGCTTGAGCCCAAGAGTTGGAGGTTGCTGTGAGTTATGACACCAGAGCACTCTACCCAGGGTGACAGCCTGAGACTCTGTCTCAAAAAAATAAGAAGAAAATCACTGCCCTAGATCCACAGCTGTAGACACCAGCGCTGACCTGGAGGTGTTCCTCCTAAACATGATAGTTGCTAGTGGGTGACTGGGAGCAAGCTCACATCTGCTCACTGCGATTCATGTCTGGATGCTTCCTGAAGGAAGCCTTTTCCCATAGTTGCCTGCTCCTTTCTCATTCATAAGCACTCCCTGCCTCCCTTCCTGGAGCTATTCTGATGACTGGTCTCTTCCTCCCTCCTCAAGTTCCTCTCCCTTATTTATTTTTTTCTTTTATTGAGCTCCAGCCATAAGTATCTGAGTCAGTGAAGGGGAGATGCCGGCCTTGTCCGGTTGGGAAACCCACCCTTCCTCTGCCCCACCCTCATTTCCAAGGGCAGTGACCTAAAGTCTGTGCGCAGGGGGCAGGGAAAGGGTTGGAGGATTTGTAGCAAGCATTTTCTTAGAACCTGCCATGGGAGAAATAAGAAAATCTTAGGCCCATGAGATCCAAATTAAGAAAAATGGTTAAAGAATAAAATCAACCTATTTATTGAGTACGATGTCATGCCATCCCCTTAATCTGTTATCAGCCAAACCAACCCATAGGCAGCCTGTGAGATAGCAGCTGTTGCACTACTTTGTGTGTGAGAAACTGAGGCGCATTGAGGTTTTTCTGATTAAAACCTGCACTCTTTCTGTTACCCACCCCGTCCCCGTCCACTGCCAAGACATCTGGAGGGAGGCAGGACCATTGTGGGCACACCGCAAATGTATGAGTCCATGTTCCTTGAACTCGCCATTGTCTTAAAGACTTAAGCTAAGTTGGAGCTGGATCAGCAGCATCTCCACCCCACATTCCCCAAAAGAAGGGACCTTTCTATCCGTCATTGCAGATTCCACTGGCAGAAATGAGGGAGTATTCCTTAGCCTGTGGCTGTGAATTTATTTATTTATTTGTTTGTTTATTAAGACAGAGTCTTGCTCTGTTGCCCAGGCTTGAGTGCCATGGTATCATAGAGCACAGCAACCTCAGACTCTTGAGATCCTCTTGCCTCAGCCTCCTGAGTAGCTGGGACCCTAGTTCCCTGCCACAATGCCTGGATAGTTTTTCTATTTGTAGTAGAGATGGGATCTCACTCTTGCTGGAGCTGTTCTCAAACTCCGGAGCTCAAGCCATCCCCCTGCCTCAGCCTTCCAGAGAGTGTTGGGATTATAGGTGTGAGCCACCGCACCCGGCCTAGGTTTGGATTTACCGACTTTGGTGTTGCCTCTACTGAACCAAGCTTGCCTTGAGCCCTTAAAAGACATCCAGATTTGTTTTTTATGGTACTCAGTGCCTTAGGTAAAACCAGTTAATTTCTCACCATTGCTTACAGTAACACTTTCCAATTGTGATTCAGTAGGTAGGTGTTCTGTGAAAATAGTGATTAAAGGTCAAGTGAGTCTTTTTCCCTGCAGGACTTCTCAGAGCCTTTAGTAATCTTATAAGCATTATGAGTGACAAAAATAAGCATTTACTATAGAGCATTCACAAATCTTCCTTTAAATGACACTATTTCATGGGATCTGTTTTGGCAAAGATTGGCCTACTGAATAAAGGCCAAAGTTCATTTGACACCCTGGCCCTTCATGAACTGGGCCCTTGCTAGACTCTGCAGCCCTATTTCTCATCACTTCCATATGCCCTCTTTTTCATTTATCCTGGATTATTGGAAGTTTTGGAGAACTTTGGTGGCAGGCCCCTAAGCCAACCCTCTGCCTGGAATAGACACCCTTAATGTCCCCTTAACTCCAGCAAATGCCCAATCATCTTTAGGATTTAAGTATCCCTTCCATTTCGTAATGGAACCTTTTTAAATGTCCATGGGAATCTATTTGAATTTACATATCAATTTCTGAGTTTAAAAGTTAAGCGTTCTGGCTCGGGGCCAGCCACATACACCTGAGCTGGGAGGTTCGAATCATGCCCAGGCCACCAAACAACAATGACAGCTGCAACCAAAAAATAGCTGGGCGTTGTGGCAGCTGCCTGTAGTCCCAGCTACTTGGGAGGCTGAGGCAAGAGAATCACTTAAGCCCAGGAGTTGGAGGTAGCTGTGATGCCACAGCACTCTACTCAGGGCAACAGCTTGAAGCTGTGTCTCAAAAAAATAAATAAATAAATAAAAGTTGAGTGTTCTTATAAATAAAAATTCTAGCTTTCTTTCTTATCCAAATGGTCCTTGTGTCTCTTACTCCTAGAGGCCCCATGCGGTTCTTGCTAGGTTAATTATCATTTATTTAATCATAATTGCTGTTATGATGATCTTATCTCTTCTTTTAGATTTTTAACCAGTTATTATTTATAGATGAAAAAACAGTTGATTTGTATTACTTGTTTAGCAGCCTACAATATTAATGCAGTCTCTTAGCAGTTTTTTGTTAATTTTAGATTTTCCAATAATACATTTATGTACTTTCAAAACGATTATAAACTTGCTGCTGTTTTCTGTACCTAGATTTTTTGAAATACAGCAGAACCAGGGCCAGGCATGGTGGCTCACGCCTGTAATCCTAGCACTGTAGGAGGCCGAGGAAGGTGGATTGTGGTGAGCTCACAAGTTTGAGACCAGCCTGAGCAAGAGTGAGACCTTGCTTCTAAAAATAGCTGGGTGGGGTGGCACCTGTGGTTCAGTGGGTAGGGCGCTGGCCCCATATACTAGGGGTGGCAGGTTCGAAACTGGCCCCGGCCAGCTAAAACAGCAATGACAATTGCAACAAAAAATAGCCTGGCGTTGTGGCAGGAACCTATAGTCCCAGCTACTCGGGAGGCTGAGGCAAGAGAATCGCTTAAGCCCAGGAGTCAGAGGTTGCTGTGAGCTGTGATGCCACAGCACACTACTAAGGGGGACAAAATGAGACTCTGTCTCAATCAATCAATCAATAAATAAACAAAATAAAAATAAAAAATAGAAATACGGCAGGGCCTCCCTAGCTGACCACCTCCCCACATTGACCATCTCCTTGAGCTGACCTAATTTTCATGGACTGGACATTTACACATGGACAGACGTGTCAGTACAGGAGGCCTCGTTCCTTTTGTTGACCACCTCCATGTGTCGACCACCTTGTTACAGTGTCTTGGTGGTCACCTTACAGAGGGTCTACTGTACATAGTCTTCTGAGAGGTTGTGGAATCAGTCCTAGGCCCTTCTCGGATCCTCCAGACCGACTGCTGGCTTGCTCTTTCCTCACTGCCAAAAAGTAGTTGTCCATTGGTTTCAGGAAGGCCAAAGTCACGCCTTTGCCCCTGCCTGGGTCTACCTTTAGGCCATCAGCCCCCTGCCCTCTGCTCTCGTCCCCTTTCTCCGACTCTTTGATTTGTAGTTGGAAGTTCCTCTTGTCTCCTCGCCTCTTCCTCCTCACTTCCAAGTTCCCACAGGAACCTGGGAAGTAGCTTGTGCCCAGAGGTTAGAACGGAAACTGCAGCAAGATAACTCAGAGGGGACAATGCCCAGCTGACGTCATTCCAACTTCTTTGCTTCAGCCAGAGGTGGTTTTTTTCTCCCCATTTTTCTGCAGGTTGCTCTTCAACCCCACCCAGTTCAGTTGTCAGTCAGCCTCTTGTTTGAAAGCTCTCTGCCATTGTTGGGTTGGTTTATGTGTTTCCTTATATTCGAATTCGAAATCCACAGTTCCAGGCAGTAACTTAGGAACTTGTACTTCTTTTGAAACAGAAGCATCTCTTTGTGAATCTCATAATAACTTTTCTTTATTTGGGGGATATTTGATTTCCGGGCCGATGCCGAGAGACGGCTAGTACAGAGATTGTATAGCCGTAATCCTTAGTGAAATACACCTCTGCTTCACTACGATGTTATGTGAGTTGCCATCAACTGTAAAAAAGAAACCTTTACTAATCCTGGTAATCATTCTGTAGTTAGTTTCAATCAAGGAAAAGATAAAAGGAAAACTAACATGTATAAAGCGCCTACTGTATGCTATGTGGTGTGCAATGGTCAGTTACATGTATGTCCCTGCTCAGCTCTCCCAGTGTTTACCTCCCTGGATAAGCTATTTGTTTTTTAGTCTGAGAATTAAGGCTGCATTTAAATAACAGGCTTAAGGTCATGTCCAAATTGAATGTTGTATCTACAACACATTGCCTGGGGTCCGGAGGCCTCCACTGAGCAGGAATGAAGCATGTGTCCTCCCGGAGCCTGGGTGCTCGGGAATGGGGGTCACTCAGTGTCTGCTGTTCTCTCCTCCCTCCAGCTCTACCTGCAGGCCCGCTTCACCTGGCGAGGTGCCCGCCTGCTCCGGCCCCTCCTGCAGTTCACTCTGATCATGATGGCCTTCTACACGGGGCTGTCCCGCGTGTCGGACCACAAACACCACCCCAGCGATGTCCTGGCAGGATTTGCCCAAGGAGCCCTGGTGGCCTGTTGCGTGGTAAGTGGAGTCCCGTCCCGTCCCGTCCCCAGGGTGCACGTGGGGCTCTGGGCTGTCGCTTGTTAAATGTTTCCAGCTCAGTGACGAAAGCCAGGGGGGCCTGGTTCCCATTCTCTGCTTGGTGTCTGAAGAGCCGCCCTGCCCTAGGACACCTACAGTAGGTTGGGGATAATTCCTGCTGCTTTCTGGTCTGTGAGTTTCCATCTGGAGGTTCTGTAAATCCTCTTCCCTGTGAACACGGAAGGTGTGGGCCCACAGGACATGGCAGTCAGGAGAGATCTGAGATACTGGCTAGCTTGCTTCTGCTGAGGATGAGGAAATTTGGGGAAGAAGCTCGCCCAGGGTCACATGCCACCACAGTAGCAAATCTAAAGTCTCCTGACTTGCATGCTCACATGGCCCTTTGGTGAGCACTCCCTCTGCAGCAGAACTGCTCAGCTTTTTGAGAAATATCTCCCCTAACCTCTGTGACCTTGGGGCGACTTGACCAGACCCAAACTCAGTGTTGGCTGGAGAAGAGGGTGCCTACTGACCCCTAAGCCCTCCCCGACTCTGAAGGCCTTGCAGGTCAAATCACAGAGATCCCTAGAGACTGAACTTGGGGTGTGCTGACTGACCTACGTGGATGGGTTACCTTTGCACACCTTCATCCCTGAGTCTCCCGGTAACCGTGGGACGAGGCATTCTTCCTCTCTGCATCTTCAGTACGCTGTTTTTCCTTCCTGCTAAAACTTTTGGGGGGCTTAATCAGCAGACATGACCGAGAACTTAGTTTGATCCATTGTGCCTTCCTGGGCCCCCCTCAGAGGAGCTCACCTTGTCCAGCAGGAATCCTGCCTCACCAAAAGCACCACACACAGAGCACACTGTTGTTAGTGGTATCCTTGTTCATTCACAGTAAGAATCAGGAACAATGGAGACATCTAAACAGGCTTCTTATCCTTTCCTGGTTTCTAAGCCTGACTCTCCCCCTCTCTCCCTCTCCTCCTGACTCTCCCCCTCTCCCCCTCTCCTCCTGACTCTCCCCCTCTCCCCCCTCTCCTCCTGACTCTGCCCCTCTCCTCCCTGCCTCTTCCCCTCTCCTCCTGACTCTCCCCTCTTTCCCTCCTCCTCCCCCCTTCCTGCCCTCTACCTCTCCCCTCTGCTTCTATCCTCTAATCTCTTTCTCTGATTCTGACCTGCCTGCCTTTCTCTTATAAGGATCCTTGTC
>CAUYPK010067246.1:0-35657 GCA_963574355.1 Loris lydekkerianus | reverse complement strand
CTTTACTGCCTTAAATGGGGTTTTCACTTAATTAAATGTGCCATTAAATATTGTGGGTTAAATAGTTCAGTGGAATACAGTTCAGTTCAGCCGCCTACCTGTTCAGCTCAGCCCTGACTTGTGGACTGAGCTGAAGCACCGCCCCCTCAAGCAGACGGCAGAAGAGGACTGGAGACTACGTGCATTTGATTAGGTGCGGCCCACTGAATCAAATAACCTGTATGACCCAAGTATAAGCCGAGTTCAGGTTCTTCGGCACAAATTTTGTGCCAAAAAAACTCGGCTTATACTTGAGTATATATGGTATATAGCATTGTTTTAATCTATTTCATCTAATTTTTTACTATAACTTTTAATTTTTATTCCATCTATATTTTCAGTAGAAAAAGGAAAGAGATGTGTATGATGCATGAGGTTATTGAATAAAACTACTGTGCTTGTAGGTTTTGCCCAGCATGACTCAAATTTGGACCCCAAAGGGTTATAAGGCAGCTGTTTGGTATGAGTTTGGGGAACTTGAGAAACTTAACCTCTTGGCACCTCAATTTTCTCATCTGGGAAATGAGAGACAATAATACCTTCCCTGCAGGCTTGCTGTTAGACTTAAGTACCGTAACACGTGCAAAGTACCCTGTAGATTGTATCTCTCTATTGGAAACACAACAATTATTATTCGTATCATTATAATTATTATTATTGAAGACCAAGGGAAAATGAACCTGGCAGAGCAGTTATAAGACCATTTTTGGAAGCAAAGTTGTAAGGACCAGACTACAAGCAGATGAAGCAGCAGGTGTCAGCCTTCCTAGCAAGCTGAGTGCGTTGGCTCTCAGTCTTTTGATTATACAGGCAGTAATCCATTAGCTGATTCTGTCAAGGACAAAAGTGGCCATAGCCACAAAAGAAAGAAGGCAGAAAATCATCTTTATCAGTAGCATGAATTACGTTTTGTTTATGGGGTAACAATAACCAACTTCCTCAGTACAGAGGGCTCTGCTCTAGGCATTTTCATGTTATCTCATGAAATAAGCTCTAAAATAATCATGTGAGGAATTATTGTATTTACAGATAAGAGAATTGAAACTTAGAATGCCCAAAGTCAAGGTCAGGATCAAATTGCTTACTCCAAACCCAGGCACTTCCTTTCACATGGTCACACATCTTCTGTGGTGCTTCTTCCACAGCGATCTTTGGACCAGCAGCCTTGGCATCATCTGGGAACTCACTAGAAATGCAAATTCTGGAGCCTCACTCTACCTAGTGGACAAGAAACTTGCTTTAACAAACCTGCAGGGAACAGGATATGGGAAAAGTGACATCAGAGTGCAATGGGCACAGATAAAAGGGTAGTGGGAGAAAGTCATAAGGCAGCTTTGGGGTAAGCAGGTAGAAGAATGAGACTAAAGATCCTCCAGATTGAACAAGTGTAAACAGAAGTGAAGAAGCAAGGGGAAGAGATGCACTTGGGAAATAGTGAGATGCAGGGGGGTTGGTGCTCCCCACCTGGGAGGAAGAAGAAGGAACCTGCATTAGCAGAGAGGCCTGGTGTGAAATGAGTTTCTGTTTTATTTCATCTGTGCCACTGCAGGCAGGGCACCGGCAGAACCCCATCTGCTGCACCAACCAGGCTTATAGATCTGCAGGTGTGTCTCCACCAAGCACAAGAGCACATGCAAGGAAGCGTCATGCCTTGAGCACCTGTGACATGGTATTCCTCATGCTAGGTACATTCCTTCTGTTGTCTAATTTCTTATCTCAGCTGCTGGAAGTGGTATGATCTTCATGGAACAAAAGAAGAAACTGGGGCCCAGAGAAGCCCACACAGTGCATGCCTTGCTATAACAGGATGTGAGACACTCTAACTAGGACACACTATGTATGTTTACCCTCCATTTATTCTGTCATCCTGCCTTCAGTTCATCTGTCCATCCTGGGCTTGGCTTCCTAAAGATTTTGAGAACCAGAATGATGTATTTGTCCTTGTTTTAGAGGCTTACCTTTATGTCTTTCTCTCTGCTCATGACACTGTAAATCTTCCCCATTTGCCAATCCCTCAGCTAAGTCATGAACACCTGTCAGCCTGGGAATCAACCAAATGCCAGCCTGTCTTTCTCGCTTCCTTTGTCTGTCTGCTTCCCACTCTTCTGCTTCCCACCACTTTTATTTGACCTTTTCCAGCCCTACCCATCCTGTCTCTGAACTCTTGCCTCTGTCTCACTCCTAGACCCCTGATTTGGTTTTTTGGATTACTTCTGCTGCCTTAGTTCTTACAGCATTGCTTTAGCAATCTTAAGAACCCTGAGGTGCTGGCTCAGGGTTCCTTTGAGAGCGTCACTGAACCCCCGTCCTAAGTCTTGGCTTGCAAATCTGCCCTGAAACACCCAGCAAGCCTCTGGTAGGGCCAGCAATAACCCCACTGGTTTAGAGCTTGTATTTGCTGATGGCAAGCTGCCATCTGCTCTGATTCCTGTTTAGTCTCATTTAAATTCCTCTTCACCTGCTGTGTCTGTGGTGTTAGGCTCTGACCCTTCTTTTTCTTCCCAAGGTGTAATTTGTCTTACTTCCTAAATTCTCCCTAGGGTATAATCTGATTTCGTTCCTCCTCTGCTGTAGTTTCAATACATCTACCTCCTTGCCTCAGCTCTCAGTGAACTTGCCCTGATTCACAGTCCAAATGAAGATGAGGCCCTGGAAGGGAACAGGCCGGGAGTAAACCAGAACTAACTTTCTTGACCCTTCCATGGCATTTAAATCTCTAGAGAGCTGGAGGTCTAGGTCAGAGAAGGAATCCTGCGGTGTTGAATCACAAACAGAGATATCTTGCAGATTTGTTTTCTATCTAATGATGCTGAAAGAGAGTAAATGCTCATTCCATCTGCAAGCCTCTTTCCTTCTTTACTTTAGTAAACTTGATTGTAAGCAGGAAAGCATTTTTTTTTTTTTTTTTTTTTTTTTTTTTTGAGACAGAGTCTCTGTCACCTTGGGTAGAGTGTCTTGCCATCATTATAACTCACAACTCAGCCTCTTGGGCTCAAGTGATCCTCTTGCCTCAGCCTCTTGAGTAACTGAGACTATAGGCTCCCCCCACGACACCCGGCTAACTTTTCCATTTTTACTAGAGATGGGGTCCACTCTCACTCAGGCTGGTATCCAACTCTTGTGCTCATGTAATCCACCTGGCTTGGCCTCCCAGAGTGTTGGGATTATAAGCCGTGAGCCACCACAACTGGCCAAGAAAACATTTTTTCGTACCCTATTGGAATAGGAACTATTTCCAGCTTTAAATCAATTAAAGAATTAGAGACAATGTATTGTAACTCCTTCTATCCCAGAAACCCATATCCAATGAAATATAATCTTTCAATATCAGAACTTTTAAGAAAAAGGATAATAGCCATGATCATCAGAATAGTTAACACTAATTGAGCATTTACTATGTCTTACTATGTTACATCATTATTTTACTTGTGATAACTCAATGAATCCCTTCACTAACCTTCTGAAAGGACCTGAAGTTTCAATGGAGAAAAAGCAGCCCAGCATGATTGTTAAGCATAGGCCCGGGAAAGTTGGCCGGCCACGTGGAAAGGGTCTTTCAAAGTGAAACTACCTTCATATTTTACCCAGTGTTGAGCTCCTGGCTGTCAGCCACATAGGCTCATAAAAACATTCTTATGTATGTATCAAAGTTAATTGGATGTGGAAATGCTGATTCAGGCTAAAAAAAATTTGCCAAAGACTAGTAAGACAGAATCACAATTTATCCACTTCCAATGTGAAATGGCTGTCAAACAGCTTAAACATTCATGTCAGCCTGACCAGAACATTCACACCCTGCAGGCAACTCTGCTGAAAAGCAGGTGACAAAGAGGAGTTTGGCAGGGTGTGACTGTTGATTAGCATCAGGTCATGTTAGCCCAACACATCAATATGTTTAGTATTTCATTGTTTAGTTTCCCATATTTATACAGATACGAATATAGAGACTTTAAAAAAAATAAAAAAAGCAATAATGCAAGCACTTAGGCGTGGAGTAAACCAGAAACTTCCTGTCCTGTGTAAAAGAAGCAGATGCTACCTTTACAACTTGTTGCCATGTGAGAATTAGGAGTTTCCAGGTCTTTTAGTTTTTCAAGGGAAATCACAGAACTTGATTCTTTTTTTTTTTGTCCCCACTAATACATCTGAATCTTTTTTTCCAACAAAAGAGAACTGAAATTTAATTTCAATCTAGAAATTTTAAAGCATACATACACACGACTGACATGTAAAATATAAATATATACACTCCTTAAAAGCTCTGTTAAAGATTGAGAGCTTGGTTTAATGTACCTCAGTTCTTTCTTAGGTTCTTGGTTCTCAAAAGGTGGGGGTTTTTTTAAATAGCAATTTATATGAATATACATGTTTCTCAGCATAGTTATGCCCTCATTCCTTTCCACTAAAGGAAAGATGTATAAAACATAAATATAAATATATATATAAATATATATATAAATTTGTATATATAAATATATATAAATTTGTATATATAAATATATATATAATAAATATATATATAATTTGTATATATATAAATACTCATATTTATATATATAAATAAATATATATATAATTATAAATTATAAATATATATATACATATATATGTATATATATACATTTATAAAATATAAATATATATACATATAAATTATATGTATATAAATTTATATATACATATAAATTATATGTATATAAATTTATATATATATACATATATATAAATGTCATCTGAATTTTAAACACTATATAGGGTAAGAAAACACCTCTGTTTAAGTCAGGGATGGCCCACTGACTGCCAGGCTGTGACCTCTGGGGGTATCTGGCAGCCAATACCTCTGCAAAGCACTTTGCTTTCTGCTGGTGTAGGCGTGGTAACAGGATTCCTGCTCATGTCCCCAACCACACAGGCAGGATCCTTTGTTCTCTCCAGAGGCATTCAGGGATAGAGGCAATAAAAATCACATATGAGTCTTTAATTATCCAAATGGCCCTTTTAGCCTAAGTTCCATTTTAGCAGTTGTACCTAACGGGCTTTTGATCTCCCTCAGGGTGCCGCTTCCTGATTAAAAGTCTTTTCTGCCTTTTAAAATTCCTCAGCCAGTTTTGATGTTCTCCGCCAGCTGATTTGGCTGGCTTTCTCCACGTTCTTCTCAAGTCCATTGGGAATACACCAAACCCAAGAAACAACGGGCTTGCTCTAATTAATGTTCTTCCCTTTTCTAGATGTCTGCATTCCCACAAGGTGCTTGGTGCAAACCGTGCTGTAAACATGAACCCAGCCACACTCCCTACCTGTCTGAAAGCTTCACAGCAAACCCAAGTGTTAATTTCTTCTTCTCAATTACTTAATTTTTTTTTTTTAACAAAAGTAGTAAATCAGTTTTAGTTGGAACAAATCTATTTTTAGAGCTATTGAGTCAGAATTCATAAGATCTTTTTGAACTGAACCTGAACCCAGCCAATGTTTCATTCGGTTTGGGGGCTCTGATTCTAGCGGTTTTTGAGAGCAGACCTTAAATGAGGTGACTCCAACAAGGCTATGTGTAAGTCTCTTTGTCTGATTCTCTCCTCTAGTTCCCCAGAAAGAGCTTAATTCCCTTCAGGTTATCCTTGAGGTATACTGGAAGGGTCACGAACATTGCGTGTGTTCATCCTCATGAGATGGCATATTCCTTGATGTTTGGGGACACAATTCAATCAGCTTGATGCCTGATACAGATTAGATGAATTCCAAGAGGACTTTCTCTTCCACATGATCTGGTGTTTATTGGCCTTTAGCTCCCCATCTGCTCCTTAAGATAAAATCCAAAAAGTTTTGAGTTCTCCTAAGATCATCAATAACCAGGCAAATCTCCTGAACTAACTAGTCATTTCTTCTTATAACCTGGATTTCTAAAACATAAAAACATTTTCTAAACACATGGAGACCAACCAGATGGAAAAATTAAGCTCAATTTAGACCCCAAGTTGGTTCTTAAAATAAACTTTTATAGCATATGTAAAACGTACAAAAATAATTTTAGAAAAGAGAACACATTTTCCTTGGATTCTGAGAATTGTGATAATTGTCACATGGACTACCAAAGGCCAGGAGTGATAGCCAGGACATGGTAAATACTGTAACAGGTAGGTGATGGGCTGAATATGCCAAGGAAGAGATGGGAAAACATTAAGATCCAGGGTGCATTTCAGAGTATTTGTTTCTAGAGTCTTCACTACAAAGAAAGTGCTCAGACAACCATGGATTGGAAAGCCTAGAAGTTCTTATTAATTTTCCTACTCAAAATGAGAACAAGACAAACAGCTGATACATTTCAGCTCAAAAGAGTTGAGTAAGCAAGTACACATATCTGAAGTCCAGAATGCTCTCTGAGTACACATTGCACTCCCATAATCAGAGAAAACTAAACCTCCCACTGAGCCTGAGGACATTGTCAGGAATAGGGGATAGTCTCCTTGTCAGAGGGTGGTGCCTTTTTCCAAAAGGCAGAACTGCAAGTCGGTCTTTGACATCTTTCCATTTGCCATCACAGACATCCAGACAAATAACTCTAGAGTCCATGTACTTCCCTGCATTTCCCTGGAATAGTATCAGTTGTAGTGATGCATGGGTTTCTGTGGGAGCTAATAGTGTGAACTAGACTAAACTGCCTGGGTTTGAGTCCGAACTGTATCAGCCATATAAATTTGCAAAAGTTACTTACCTTATTGATGCCTGTATTTCCTTATCTATAAAATGGGAATGATATATAAATAACTACTTGATATAACTTTGAGGATTAAATGAATGAACACATGCAAAGTGTGCAGAGCAGTGCCCTGCACACATAGCATTTGTAAGATTTGCTTCCCAAGATAAGGTAGCGTCCTTCAAACATTGGAAACTGGCTTGGGGAAGTCATGGGACTCAAGTTTTGCAAGATTATCAGAGATGGAGTGTCAAGCATTTATCAAAGTATGACAGACTAGTGATTGCACATTTAACTGTGTCACTATTAACCTTCAAGTTCTCAGAAGGAATAGAAGGAAGATTTATCACCAACATTTTGTCAGGCCATTTTTGCTTCTTTATTATATTAAATTAATCCCGCTGTGCTACCACATGTGTCTGGTTAAAAAGCCAGATCAAATCCTTCATTAGGAGGTGAAGCCTGGCCCAAACTATTATCCAAGATGATTTTCCAAGACAGCTAGCTACAGATTGCTGATGAGAACAAAAATGGTTGGTCACCCATGGGCAACATGTCAATTAAGCTTCCAATTCTGGGGTCTGTGCCCAAACTCCAGCTCATAGTAAAACTATGAACATATTAGTTTACTCAGAGACAGTAATTCACTGTGCTGAGTTTATTTTGACCAGATACACATGACACCAAGTATAAATTGGATAATGTTAAAATTTATTTTTTTAATTGAGACTTTTGTTGTTTTTTTCAGGGGCCTCTCTTATCAGCATTAGCAGTGTCAACAGTGAAAATAGCTGTTGCTTATTGAACACTTACTATGTAGGAAAAGAGCTTTAGTGGCTAGGGTGGGATAAGCTCAGCACCCTGGGGGAAATCCTAGCAAGAGCCAGACCCTGTCTCTACTAAAAATAGAAAAACTTGCCAGGCTAGTGGTAGGCGCCTATAGTCCCAGTTACTTGGGAGGCTGAGGCAAAAAGATTGCTTGAGCCCAAGAGACTGAGGTTGCTGTCAGCTATGATAATGCCACAGAGTGAGACTCTCTAAAAAAAAAAATAAACAAATACATAAAGAGATGGTAAAAGGGGAAAGGAAAGAGAGTGTGGCAGGCAAAAGGAGTAGTTTTAATGTCCACTACATTTGCATAGTAATGTGACCATATTAATGCTATGGATCCTCCTGTTCTTATTCAAAAGTTTGCTGCTATGTTATCTGTCTCACATCCGTCCATTTTCCTCTAGGGCTTGGCATATAGGAATGAATTTTTCTACAATGGCCTTGGTTTTGATGTAAACAGAAAGGCACATCCTGAACATCAATGAATGGAGAGGTATGTTCAAGTCCTGACAAATAAGCTCATGAAATCATCCTGGAAAAAGTGCCACCTACCTCACTGTTTAATATCACTATGGTCACCAGATGGCCAGGGGGAATACTTCAAGGGTAACTGTAGTTTCTTTAACTTAGTTAATAGACCTTATACACCAGCCCTTGTAAAGTCAGATTTTATAACACAGGTGGTTAAAATTTCTCCTTGTCTTTTGTATTTACTAGTTGTCTATTTTTTAATTCTTTCCCTGTGCAAAGGGAAGGACTGAAACTTCTGAAGCTGAACTTGAAGCTCAGAATGCTTTGAGCCTTCTTTCTTCTCTGAATCAGACTTTTCTGGGGCTGCTGTATTTTTTTTTTTTTTTTTCATCATCAGAACTTTAGGTACCATCACAGAAACGAGTGTCTGAATTTTGAATAGCTCTTCATGCTCAGCTCTTAGTCTTCTCTGCTAATATGTTTATCCCAAGGGACTAAAAATACACATGAAAAGAGAAACTTCAAATTCTATGTTGACTTATTCCCTGGCCCAGAAGCCCTTTTGATTAAATATTGTTCATTGCCAAACTTGACTTGAGTGGAGGCTAAAAAAAAATCCTCTTTGGAAAATACTTTCAATTAGGTGACTCTTCCGTTGAATATTTGGAGCTAAAATCTCAGTAAATACCTCACCTAATTACTCATACATCCCAGGGCTTACACTGGTACTAATCTTCTTGGCATGCAGGATCTTCAGGGATGGTTTGGATAAGTGGTCTCTTTGTACAAACAGCCTTTTTTGCTGGTCACTGGCATAATCAATCAAATATGTGGCCAGTTTGGATAACTGATTGGAGAAATACTGAATAGTGAATTTACTTAAAAAGAAAAATGTAGTACTATCCCAGACCATTTCATTGTGCGAATGTATTTTAAACTAAAAACTACCTGTATAGGGTGCTTGTAAGGGCTAATCTGGCTTCAGTTTACTTATGTGCTGAGCTTCTTCACTCAATATTTTAGGCTTATTGTTTATCTCACGGTGCAGTTTGCTGCCCGTGATTCTTTGGGATGAATGTAACCTTTGCCAAACGGAAGATGGGCTCAGAAAATAAATACAAACACTGTTTTACATGTTAGCGTCTCCATCCATTTTAAGAAAACCTTAATTTTGACAATACTGAGTTTGTGCCATGACGAAGGACTACAGGAAAGCATTTGAACATTACCTGGTGTCCTATTGACACCCAGGATATAAGGATTTTATTTCAGTAATAGCTTTGTCACTACCATGTTGTCCCTTAATTCTTGTCATGAAGTGTCCCGTTAAATCTGTATGTCCTCGGTCAGTGATATGCCATTTGGTATCATTTAACCTTGAGAAATAAACTCTCCAAGCTGCAGTTTCCTCATCTATAAAAAATGGGATAGTAACAATGACCTCCTAGAGTTTTTGGTGAAGATCGAGTCCGATTCAGTGTGCACAGGCACCTGGCAATTAGTGTGCACCCAGTAAATACTAGCTATTATTACCACCCAGTGAGAAAAGCTCAAGGAAAGATATAGTGACCTGAAGGAAAAAGAGTAGGGACATATTATATCAACTACTCTGTAAATTTATAAATGCAAGATTTTATAATGATGGATTTTTTTTTTATTGTTAACATTTTATTAAAGTGAGAAGGTATGTTCATTGGGATACATTCTGTTGACTGGGCAAACTGGTAACACTGAATATATTTCTAGGTCCCTGTTTTACTCACTAGATTCATCTCTCTTTTTCCCAGATTGGTTTTTTTATTCCTGGAATTTATATGTTTACATCTCTTTCATGATCTTAAAAAGTATAATCAAAAAATAAATAGAAAGAACAAAAGTAAATGGTGTATATTCATGGCAGAGGCAGAGAGCTTCTGTTCTGGTCCTACCCAGCATGTCATGACACCTGTCATATCTTGAGAGCTGGATTTCCTTATTATACAAACTTCTGCTTCAAAGAGAGGAACAAAGGGAAGCCAATCTCCATCATATTCAGGATCTTACTGAGGCGGTTATGGTTAGATGGATTTATTTCTCATTTAAATTTTTGAACTTTTTAACTGAAAATTAAATTAAATTTTGAATTTTTTAACTGAAAATTTTTTTCTTCTTCTTTTTTTTTTTATTAAATCATAGTTGTGTACATTAATGTGATCATGGGCCAGTGTGATGAAAATGTGTCAAACGGTCTATGAAACTAGTGTATGGTGCCCCATAATGATGGATTTTATGGGAGGCACAAGTATTTGCACATTGTTAATACAATTATTATTATTAGGAAAATGTATCCTTTCATATTTTCATATGTCTTCTCATCTTCATGTATTCCCAGTATTTGTTCCCATGAGCAGCCGTCTGTCAGGTGAGCACTCACAGACACACCTGCACTCATCTTGGCAGGCGAGCCCGTTGAGGGCCAGCCTGCAAGGCCTTCCACAAGATTAGCAAGGTGTGTTCCAATCACAGCGCTTAGTTGTGGACTCTCTATATGTCGAAATGTCTTTTTTTCTTTTTAAACCAAGTCCAGGAATCTTAGCCACACTTTCCTGCTTATCTCTTATCTTCTTTAGTCATTGATGTCAGACATGGCGGATAATCCTGGGAGGTGAAGACTCACCTGACTGAAGTATATTCCCACAATTCCAGAGTCTGTGGGACCTTCTTGGAAGAGATTTATCGTTCTATGAACTATGAGCTAGGTTTTCCATCAAGCAATAATATCCACATGGAAATTAACTTCCAGACCCCCTCTTGCTAACCCAGCTATTTTTTTCTTTCTCAGCTGTTCTCTTAGCAGGGTTAGTTGAGTAGAAGTCCAGTCCCCCCTGACTAAATTGTGCTTCATGCAGGAAACCTATTTATTGAATGAGTGAGTGAATGTTTTTCTAAACTTCTGATGGAACCCTGATGGCAGCCCCTGGATATCCTAGTTTTTCACTTCTACAGATCACTCTCCCATGAAGATTGTCTCAAGCCACCATAACAAAATGGTGGGACACAGAGCACCCTCAGGTACTGCAGAGAGAGAAAGCTGGGCAGGGAGGAAGTATTTCTGTAGTCCTCTCTCACTCTCACTTCCTGCCTCTATTGAAAAATTTTGATTTGCTTTTCTTTTCCTGCATAATATTTTTCTATACCTCCTCCACACTCAAACTGGATAGCAGCCAATTGTTTACCTCCTGGTAGTATCTTTGAGTCTAGCTAATGTTCAGGACATTTTACTGAAGGTTCATGATCACAGAGAGAGGCCACATCTCCAAATCACGCAGCAAATTACATAAAATTGTACATTAAACATCTCTGGGTTAAAAAGAGCTTTGACCATTCTTGTGGCTAGTATTCAGATTTTCTGCCAATGTTCCGGGCTTTTATTTCTCTTTCAATCTTCATTTCCCTTCATCTAGCTCACTCACCTTCAACCCCCTATTCTGATCAGTCTTTGGCAAAACATTTTTACTACTTGTTTGTGCCATCCCAACAACCTCATTTTCATCACTCATGGCTGGTATTTCCCTCATAGAAGCCAGGTTCTCTCAGAGAGGAATTCTGTGATTTCCTCTTAAAGGAACCATCTTTTTCTTTTTTCTTTTTCTTTTCCTTTTTCCTTTTTTTCCCTCTTTGACACAGAGTCACACTGGGTAGAGTGCCATGGCATCACAGCTCACAGCAACCTCAAACTCTTGGACTTGAGCAATCCTCTTGCCTCAGCCTCCCACGTAGCTGGGACTATAGGCATCTGCCAGCTATTTTTTAGAGACAGGGTCTCACTCTTGCTTAGGCTGGTCTTGAACTCCTGAGCTCAAGCAATCCACCTACTTCAGCCTCCTGGAGTGCTAGGATTATAGGTGTGAGCCACCTCCTCCAGCATCTTTTTCTTTCTTTAAATGCTTGTAAGATGTTTCCTGTTAGATTTGCAGTTGTCATTACCTTGCATGCTTCTTTTTAATTTCTTAAACTCTGTTTTAATATTTGTCCCACGTGGCTGAAGTCACAGCTACTGAGTTGATCTTCATCTGTTTTAACAGTGGAGAGATCATTCTTACCTTCGTTTCCTTCTGCTTCCACACCTAGTAGAGTTCTGTGGTCACCAACCCCCAATCTGCTGACTGGTACTGGTCCCTGGCCTGTTAGGACCCCATTCTTCCTCTTGCTAACTACCAGTCCTCCCTGACTTTCTTTAGCTTTTTTTCTGATAACATTTTCTCACATACCATCCACATTAGCTCCTCATTCATAGCTTACTCGTGCGTCATTCTCAGACTCATTCAAGGACGCACACACTCATCTGATTGCTCTTGTCAGTAGACCAGAGAAATATAATGATAGTACACAAATGGTAAGAATAGGATTGCATAATTATTTCATTTAACAATCTTATCATGAACTACACGGTGTAAAATTCATAATAAAAATAGACATACATCCTGTCTTCGGTAATTTATAGTTCAGTAAGAGAAAAAACATACACAAAGAGAAAACCATAACAAAAATTAGACAGCGATAAGGGCATTAGACTGGTGCAGATAAAGTACCATTCAAGGCTTTATAGCCTTAAAGACAAAGATGCATTCTGAAAAATGTGTTAAATGATTTCATTGCTGTGTGAACATCATGGAGTGTACTTACACAAACCTAGACGCTATAGTTTGCTATATATTATATAGACTATATATTATATAGTCTAGACTATATATTATAACCTACAACTCCTGAGTTTCAAACTTTTACAACATGTCATTATACCACACACTGTAGTTAAATACAATGTAATTATAAGTATCTTTATCTAATAGAGCTAAACATAGAAAATGTGCAGTAAAATTACGATATTGTGATCTTATGGGGCCAATGTCCTACATGCAGGCTATTGTTAAACAAAGCATTGTTATGTGGCACAAGACTGTACTATAGAAACAAAAGTTTGTGGATTTTCTAAATGATTCTCTCTACCCTTATTGTGAATGTTTAAGCAGAACTTAATCTTTGGATGACTGAGTTCTTGCTAAGGCATCTAACAATGCTATTAAAAAAAAAGGATGTCTCATGTTGATGTTTTTGAATGCGTCCATTTTTCTGACTGCCAAAGAAACAATGATTTCTCCAAAGATTGCATCAGCATTGAAGATGGAAGAACATTTGACTTGGCTTAAAAAAAATTCTTGGGTACAAATTCTGTGTTTGCTACTGGACAGAATTGTGACTAACATAGCCACATGCTAATTATCTTACTTAACTCCTGAAAGCCATCTGTATGCTGAGAAGAATGGCAGAATTGTTGTGATCAAACAGATAAAGTAAAAATGTTTCAAAATGTATAAAGTACTTGGAAGTAGGGGTGTTGTCAATAAATGAAAAATCCGTAAATATAAATGAGAAAATAAAACTCCAGCCTCAAACAGCAAGGAACGGTATAAATGTGGGTGGGACAATCACCCTTCTGCTTATTTATAATGACTTCCTTTAGATTTGCTTACATCTATCACCAAAGACAATTTTTTGTTACATGCACAATTTTTTTTTGTCTGACCCACATACAATATTTACCCTTCTAAAAATACACAGGGTACATAGTGATTTGCTCGTTTTTAGGCTATGCAGTGAATACTGCCTTATCTCAGATGTACAGTTACTTTGGTGAAAGGCACAGAATATAGAAGATAAGCCAACAGGAGGTAGTCAGCAGATAAATAGTGATAATACCAAGGCTTTGCTGTATAAAATGTTTTTTTTTTTTCTCTGAAAACCTATATTCTGGCTATATGCTAGACTCTCATGATCTAACATAACTAAAAATTCTAATATGCCATGTGATTTTTGTATAACCAATTGAATACTACAATATTCATTGGAAAAGTGTAAGAAATCATTGTAATAATCATCATAATTGTACCTCATCTACTTAGAAACAGTTTTAGGTAATTTTTCATGTATGCCTTTCCAAAATCCTATCAAAGTTTACAGCCTAATTATTGCCTTTTACACCTAGAAATGATATCAAGTATTTGTCAAGTTCATCTTTTTTTAATTTCAACCCTCAAGCTGCTGACTTATTTTTCCTACTCTTAATGTACAAAAGGAAAAGAGAGTTTTATAACTTCTCCCTCTGGCCCCTTCAAATATTTAACAATGGAACTTTCTCTTTATTGTTAATTATACTTTTAACCATTTTCCTGTATATTAAAATTATAACTGAAGTCAGAGTAATGGACTATCATTTTCTTTAAAATAGCATGGAATACATTCACAGATGGACAAATCATTCATTGTTTTATTCTTCCTGTTCTCTTTTACTCTCCTCTGATGTGCAGAATGAAACTCATCCTTACTGTGATTTACCCTTTTTCTCGCTTTTCCCTGACCAGGTGTCTATAAAAACCTGTGGTACTGCACTGAAAACCCTTAGCTCCAACACTTCTGTAGCCTCTGCTACACTCCTGGTTGGAGTCCACACTGTGTGGATAAGGTAGAACATGGCACCCAGCATCATTCTAAGGAGTGAATACATATGTATGTGTCTAAACATAAATCTTTCCCACTTCATGAAAAATGAAATACTACTTCTAGTAGTGATAGTATTGTGAGGGGAGATTCTCCTCCATAGAAAACAGGTAAAAACTGAAAACATTTTTTTTGTGTGTGTGGTAATACACATGTTTTATTTATTTATTTATTTATTTATATTATGGGTTAATATGAGGGTACATTTGATTAGGTAATATTATTTGCATTTGTAAAGTCCAAAGTCTGAGCTGCGGTTGAGTCCTTCCCCTGGTAAGTGTGCCATATACCCACTACTCTGTATCCAAGAGGTGGGACCTATTGAACCCCTCACCCCTCGCTGAGTTAAATTGTGTTTTTATTTCTTGTGTAGGACTAGACTTCCTGGTCTACTATTTTCAGATTCGTATTGAGTACATGGAATGCTTGCTTTTCCTTTCTTGAAATACTTTACTTAGGAGAATGTTCTCCAAATTCATCTAAGTAAATACAAAAAATGCAAGGTCTCCATCTTTTTATGGCTAAATAATATTTTGTGGTTACACATATACCACAATCTATTAATCCATGAATGGGCCTTTGAATTGTTCCCACATCTTTGTGATTGTCATTTGAGCTGCTATAAATATTTAAATCAGATGTCCTTATGGTAAAATGATACCTAGTAATGAGATTGCGGGGTCAAATGGGAAGTCTACCAAATTAAAATGTTTCTGCACAGCTGAGGACACAATCAAAGCAAATAGACAACCTTCAGAATGACAGAAAATATTCACGTTATGTATCAAAGGGCTGGTAATCAGAATATACAAAGAACTCAACCAAATTAATAAGAAAAAGAACAACAACAACAAAAAACTCCATTAATCAATGGGTAACCACATGAATGGAAACTTTTCCCAAGCAGATAGATTAATGGCCAGTAAACACATGAAAAAATGCTTATCATACCTAATTATTAGGGAAATGGAAATCAAAAGCACTTTGAGATATCACCTAACCTCTGTGAAAATAGGCCACATCACAGGATCCTAAAGCTGCAGATTCTGGTGTGGGTACAGAGAGAGGGGTACATTAATGCACTGTTGGTGGTGTTGAAAACTAGTACAGCTTTTTAAAAAATATTTTTAAAATCAAAAATTTAAGGGCACAGGAAATAGGCCAAACATAGGCAACAACTTGAAAAGGTTTACTCAAGAATAATTGATTCTTCATTTGTTAAAAATGGTTTGCAGCCTTATACTGTGGCCATTCCTCTATCTCCCACAGATGTATATTTAAAACCCACATTTTTCCCAAACATAGAGGGTAAGCTCAATTTGGGGTTGGTTACAGAGAAACTGTGGAAAATTTAACAGAAAGATTTTGTAACTAAAAGTCCAGAGATCTATAAAAAACAGATAGTAAGCAGTCCACATATGCCTGGCTGACTGATAAACTTGTGAGACCCCAGGGAAGCTTGTGCAACCTTGGAGAGACAAGCAAATATGCTTTTGCCTTTGAATGTCTTCTTCATACTTAAGACAGCTAGATTTAAAAAGACTGACAATATCAAGTGTTGACAAATTGTGAAACCACTGCAACCCTCATATACTATTGGTGGGAATTTAAAATAGTGCAGCCACTTTGAAAAAACATGTTGGCAGTTTCTTCAAATGTCAAAAGTAAACTTACCATATGACCCAGCAATTCCATTACCAAATTGATAATTGAAAAGATACAAAAACTTGCATTTGCTAATTAAACTTATGCAAATGTTTATAACATTATTTACAGTAACTCAAAACTGAAAAGAATAAACATAGCCATGAATTGCTGAATGGATAAACAAAATGTAAGGTAATGAACTTATCACTCAGAAATAGAGAAAGAACAACTACTGAAATACTAACAATACAGACAAATTTAAGAAACATCACAAAGACATCTGTACCAGAATGTTTATTGCAGCCCAATTCATAATTGCTAAGTCATGGAAGAAGCCCAAGTGCCCATCAACCCACGAATGGACTAGCAAATTGTGGTACATGTATACCATGGAATATTATGCAGCTTTAAAGAAAGATGGATACTTTACCTCTTTCATGTTTACACGGATGGAGCTGGAACACATTCTTAGCAAAGTATCTCAGGAATGGAAGAAAAAGTATGCAATGTACTCAGCCCTACTATTAAGCTAAATTATAACTTTCACATGAAAACTATAACCCAACTATAGCACAAGACTATGAGTAAAGGGCCAAGGAAGGGGAAGTGAGGGGGGGAGGTTAGAGTGGAGGGAGGGTAACGGGTGGGGCCACACCTATGGTGCATCTTAGAATGGGTACAGGTGAAACATACTAAATGCAGAATACAAATGTCTACATACAATAACTAAGAAAATGCCATGAAGGCTACTTTGAACAGTTTGGTGAGAATATTTCAGATTGTATATGAAACCAGAACATTGTACCCCTTGATTGCACTAACGTACACAGCTATGATTTAAGAATAAAAAAATTAATTAATTAATTAATGAAAAATAAATAAATAAAAAGGAAACATCACGCTAAGTGAAAGATGTCAAGAACAAAAGAGCACATTCTGTATGATCCATTCATGTTACGTACAGGTCAAACTAGAGTGACAGGAAGGAGACCAGTGGTTCCAAAATGGTGCTGGTGGCCTGGATTGATTGCCAAGTGGTATCAGGAAACTTTCCAGAGTGATAGATAATGTTGACAGTTGCAAGGCTATATGCATTTACCAAAAGTCTTCAAACTGCACTTAAAATGGGTGAATTTCGTTGTATAAAAATTATATGCTTACAAAGCTATAAAACACTAATTAAAGATACTTTTTATTTCCTAATAATGCCTATAAATGAATAGAATTGTCTAGAGGCCTCTAATTTTTGCTTTCAAGTGCCACTTTAAAATTCTAAATTACTATTTATTATTATTCATTCATTTTTTTTTTTTCAGTTTCTCCTTAAGCATCTCAAAATCTGTTTCAGTCTCTGGGAAAACCATAAAAAATGCTTGCATAACACTAGATTAATACTTTGATCTAGGATATTTTATTTCATTAACATTAAATATTGTGAATTTAATTCATTAAATAAAATTATTGCTGACATGCATATGATTTCTTATCCTATTTTTCTGTATTTTATACAAATTCTCTACCTTGTAAGATATATTTGTAAAAAAACAGCCTATATTTCTATTGAAATATAGATTTTTTTGGCCATTATATTATAGCATTTGGCTAGCTTTTTAAAATTTAATGTCACTGAATTCCCAAGAGAATATCTATGGGAATTTGGGAAATGATGGTAATTTGTAACTACATGTAAAACTAAGGCTGACAGTCAGCATAATGATAGACCTTCAGGAGTAAGTGTTGACAAATTGTGAAACCACTAATTGTGAAATTACTAATTAAAAATGTGTGAAACAAATGAGAATTAGAATATGAAAAAGAGATTTGCATATGTCTTTCACTTATGGTAAAGTAACTGAAGAATAAAGAATATAAAATTTCTCACACATCTTTGCCTGTACATCAGAAACCCAGGCCTTTTTCACCCCTAAACAAGAAATCCATTTCTCTGTGGCAATACCTTATAATTTTGAAGTAATGAGACACTGTCCCACACCTACTCCAAAATTTTTTTGTTAAGTAGCTTCAGAGATTTTAACCCCCAGAAAACAATGAGTTAGACAAAGCAGATAAAAGATTATAGTGCTTTTGATACTTTCCTAAATTGTCCTTTGGAGGAAAATACCATAATGCATCCTGTGTTAAATATTTTTGCATAATCTATCAATGGTTTATGTTTTTTGAGAATAAAGGAAAGATTTTTTTTAAAATGTATCATTAATTAAGTGAAAAAGCCAAGCCATAAAACGTGACTGTTGGCAAACAATAAATCTATCTCATCATTTAAAAAACTTCAGAGAATTATATTACCAAAAAATTCTTTTATGAATAAATTGAATTTTAAAAAATGGGAACAGGATCAGTGTAATCTTATTTATTGTACCCTCAATGAATCCCCAACAATAAAAAAAAAAGTCATGAGAGAAAAACATAGTCACACAAATATAAAGTTTTTTTAAATAAAAAAAAAAGGGGGGAACATGATGCCATCACCAGAAATGAAATAAAAACAGAAATACAAAGAGAGATGAATGCTATAAGTAAACTAGACAGGCAAATCCAGCACCTGAATTTAAAACTTCCATTAAAAGACAAAATTTGAATTTAGAATCTTTAGTCATAGCTATAAAGGTCAAATTTCATAAGCTCTCTTATGATGCAGGAGTAGATAACAAAAAAAGTTACAGATGACAGTAGTGAGAGGATAATGAATAGAACCCAATTTCAGAATGATTAATTTTTTGATAAATAAATCAAAACAATTGAAATAAAAGCAAAATCAAAAATGCATAACACAAAGATACTTGAATGAATAGAAATGTTAACTGAGAATGCACATGTTAAAAAGAAAGCAAAAAGTACTAAATTCCATCCTTACGCTAGAATAAAGAAAATTGTAAAAAAGAAATACCCTAAACACATCTTAAAAAATAAATTAAGGAAACAACAAGATACCATTACATACATATTAAAATAGTAAAGATGCAAAAGAAAAAATATGGCAATACCAAAGTTGATGAGAATTCTGAGCAATAAGAATGCTCATTCATTGCTGGCAGAAATGCAAAATGGTATAGCTACTTTGGAAGACTATTTGGCAGTTTCTTACAAAGCTAAACTTAGTCTTAGAATACAATCCAACAATTTCACTCTAAGTATTTACCCAACTGATTTGAAAATGTACATCCATACAAAAGCCTACACATGAATGCATATAGTAGTTTTATTCATATTTGCTAAACCTGGAGGAAATCAAGATAGCCTTTTGTAGGTGAGTGCATAATCAAATTATAGTGGAATATTATTCAGCAATTAAAAAGAAACTAGAAATATTAAGGGCTTCAACATAGCTGACTAGAGGCATCTGGTGTTTGTCTCTTCCACAAAATTGTGAGTAGATTATCACATCTAAGAGAGAATGCTGGAATTCAACAGAGAAGAGACAGGAAACACATATGGCAAGGAAGGAAAGGGAAATAAGGCAGCTGGCTTGGCCATGATCAGCGGAGAGCCCCCAGAGGCTCTCCAATGTGGGGAGAAAGTAAGTGAGAGATGACTAGTGGATTATATTCCTACCAGACTCCTATAATCCTAGCCATCAGAAAGCTCCTCAACATTCATGGGCCCTGAGACTAACATAGGGAGTTACCTGGAGACTATGTGATGGCATTGTTCCAGAGAGGGAGCTTGTACTATGTCCCTCACACTGCAATTCCTAAACAGTTACATTTTGAAATCCCAGTTCCCATTAGACTGCATCCTGTCCTGGAACCCAATGGCTCTTGCATGTTCACATTCCCATCTTCACATGAAAATTCCAGTGACATCCCAGATAAGCAAAATTGAGAGAATCCATGACTACTAGCACAGCCTTATAAGAAATGCTTAAGGGGTGGTGGCATCTATGGCTCAATGAGTAGGGCACAGGCCCCATATACCAAGGGTGGTGGGTTCAAACCCGGCCCCGACCAAACTGCAACAAAAATATAGCCAGGTGTTATGGTGGGCGGCTGTAGTCCCAGCTACTCAGGAGGCTGAGGCAAGAGAATCGCCTAAGCCCAGGAGTTGGAGGTTGCTGTGATGCCACAACACTCTACCAAGGGTGACAAGGTGAGACTCTATCTCAAAAAAAAAAAAAAAAAAAAAAAAAAGGAAAAAGAAAAGAAAAGAAAGGAAAAGAAAGGAAAAAAAGAAATGCTTAAAGGATTCCTAAACAAGCAAAAGGACAATATCTACCATCATAAAAACACATGAAAGTAGAAAATCCACTTGTAGAGCAAGCACACAAATAAGAAAGAGAAAGGACTCAAGTGTTACCCTGCAGAAAACCCCAAAACTACAATAATAAGCAAGAAGAGAAGAACAAGAGACACACAAACAACCAGAAATTAATTGATAAGATGTAAGGAATAAGCACTCACGTATCAATAATAACCTTAAATGTAAACAAATTAAATTTTCCACTAGTAGATACACTCTGGCTTAATGGATAAAAAAAAAACAACAAAAAAAAAAACGCAGCCCACCTTTATGTACTGGAAGAAACCAACCTCAACATAAGGATATATATACATAGAAAGCAAAAAGATGGAAAAAGATAAACTATGCAAACAGTAGTTAAAACCTAGCAGGATTGCTTGCACTTGTATCAGACGAAAGAATTTAAATCAAAACAGCTAAAAAGAGACAAAGAAAGTCATCATATTATGATAAAGGGATTAATTCAATAAAAGAATAAAACATTCTAAATATATATGTACCTAAAAGTGGAGCATCCAGATTTATAAAGAAAATATTAATAGATTTAATGGGAGGTATAGACTCCAATACAATAATAGTTGGGGACTTCATACCTCACTCTCATCATTAGACAGATCAACTAAACAGAAAATTAACAAAGAAGTATCAGGTTTAAAGTACAAATTAGATCAAATGGACATAACTGACAAATAAGATTTTATACAACATCTACATAATACACCTTCTTAGTAGCACATGGAAAATTGTCCAGAATAGACCATATAATAGGACACAAAACAAGACTTAAAATATTAAAATTATATTAAGAATCTTCTCAGACCACAATAGAACAAAACTAGAAGTAATGTGAAGAGAAACTTTGGAAACAATGCAAATGCATGGAAGTTAAACAATGTACTCCTGAATGACCATTGGGTCAAAAAATAAATAAAAAAGAAAATCATAAAAATTCTTGAAACAAATTAAAATGGAATCACAACATACCCCAAACTATGGAACACAGAAAAAACAATGCTAAGGGGGAAATATTAATATATAGTAATAAACACCTACATAAAACAAAAGATTTCAAATAAGCCATCTAATGATGGACCTCAAACAAATAGAAAAGCAAGGACAAACCAAACACAAATTAATAGGAGGAGAGAAATAATAAATATCAGATCAGAACTAAATGAAATAAAGACTAAAAAAAAAGGATCAATAACAACAACAAAATATTTTTGCAAAAAAATTGACAAGCTCCTAAGTAAATTAATTAAATAAGGGATAAGATGCAAATAAAAAAAATCAGCAATGAAACAGGAACCATTACAACTGATACCACAGAAATTCTAAAGATCATAAGCCTCTAGTACAAACAACTCTTTGCTAACAAACAAAAACCTAGAGAAAATGGATAAATTTCTGGACACAACAAACCCACCACCTGGACACATACAACCTACCAAAATTGAATTAGGAAGAAACTGAAAACCTGAACAGAGCAATGCAATTAATGAGATTGACTCAAATAACAAAAAGTGTTCCACTGAGGAAAAGACATGAACCTGATAACTTCATTACAAAATTTACAAAAAAGAGCTGATATGATTTTTTCTCAATCTATTTCCAAAAAAACTTGAAAAATTGAAAAAATTGAAAAAATTGAAATTGAAAATTCTTCATAATTCATTTTACAAGGCCAGCATCACCCTGACACTAAAACCAGACAAGAATACCAAAGGGAAAACAAAAAACAAAAAAAAGACAGAAGGGAAGGGAAAGGGAAGGGGAGGGGAGGGAGGGAAGAAAGAAAGAAAGAAAGAAAGAAAGAAAGAAAGAAAGAAAGAAAGAAAGAAAGAAAGAAAGAAAGAAAGAAAGAAGGAAAGGAAGGAAGGAGGGTGGGAGGGAAAGATAAAACTGAAGGTCAATATACACAGACATAAAAATCCTTAACAAAATACTAGCAAACCAAATTGAACAACACATTAAAAAGACAATTTACTATAATCAAGTTTGACTTATCCCAGGAATGCAAAGACAGTTTAACATGAAATTAGAATTTAAAGCAGAAATTCAAAAGATGTCTCAAGAATTTAACGAATTTAAAGACAAAATGACCAAAGATTTTGACACATTAAAGCAAGAATTTGGAGCCCTCAAACATCTAAAAAACACAGTAGAATCCCTCAGTAACAGATTGGAGCAGGCAGAAGAAAGGATCTCTGATATTGAAGATAAAGCTTTTGAATACTCTCTAACACTCAAAGAGGAAAAAAAGTAGAAAACAAAAATGAATCATTCTCTCAGAGAGCTCTGGAATAATTTAAAGAGGTCTAATATTCGCCTTATAGAAATACCTGAAAGTGATGAGGTTGCTGCAAAGGATACAGATGCTTTGCTTCATGAAATAATTAAAGAGGTTTTTCCAGACATCCCCAGAGATTCTGAAATTCAGATAGCAGACAGTTTCAGAACACCAGCATGACTCAACCCAAATAAAAATTCTCATAGACACATTATAATTAATTTTGCTAAAGTTAATATGAAGGAGAAAATTATGAAAGCTATAAGAGGTAAGAAAACCATTACATACAAGGGGAAGAACATTAGAATGACTGCAGATCTCTCCACTGAAACCTTTCAAGCTAGAAGAGGGTGGTTATTGACCTTTAATCTCGTTAAACAAAATAACTTTCAACCCAGGATCCTGTATCCAGCTAAACTGAGTTTCATCTATGATGGAGAAATTAAATACTTTAATGACATTCACATGTTGAAGAAATTTGCCATAACTAAACCAGGTCTTCAGGATATTCTCAGACCTATCCTCCATAATGAACAACACAATCCTCCACCACCAAAGTAAAATCACTCAGAAACTTTTGATCAAATTCTACCTTTCATAGTGGCAAAAGGATTAAAAATGTCCACTGGACTTTTGAAAAACTAGATAACCCAAAACTCTGTTGGGTTTATCATTACTCTCAATTAATGTGATTGGCTTAAATTGCCCTCTAAAGAGACACTGGTTGGCTGACTGGATACAAAAACTCAGGCCAGACATCTGCTGCATTCAAGAATCTCACCTTACTTAAAAGATAAACATAGACTCAGGGTGAAGGGATGGTCATCTATAATTCAGGCAAATGGAAACCAGAAAAAATCAGGTGTTGCAATTTTATTCACAGATACAATAGGCTTTAAACCAATCAAAGTAAGAAAATACAATAATGGTCACTTCTTATTTGTTAAGGGCAACACTCAACATGAGATTTTAATTATCAACATCTATGCACCCAACCAGAATGCACCTCAAATTATAAGAGAAACTCTAACTGACATGAGCAATTTGATTTCCCCCAGCACCATAATTGTTGGAGACTTTAACACTCCTCTGGCAGTGTTGCATAGATCCTCTAAAAAGAAGCTAAGCAAAGAAATTTTAGAATTAAACTTAACCATTCAACATTTGCATCTAATAGACATCTACAGAACATTTCATCCTAACAAAACCGAATACACATTCTTCTCATCAGCCCATGGATCATTCTCCAAAATTGATCACATCTTAGGTCACAAGTCTAACCAGCAAATTTAAAAGAATAGAAATCATTCTTTGTATTTTCTCAGACTACCATGGAATAAAAGTTGAACTCAGTAACAACAGGAATCTCCACACACATACAAAAACATGGAAACTAAATAACCTCATACTGAATGATAGCTGGGTCATAGACAGATTAAGAAGGAAATTACCAAATTTTTGGAACAAAACAATAATGAAGAAACAAACTATCAGAACCTCTGGGATACAGCAAAGGCAGTCCTAAGAGGGAAATTTATAGCATTGCAAGCCTTCCTCAAGAGAATGGAAAGAGAGGACGTCAATAACTTAATGGTCATCTTAAGCAACTGGAAAAGGAAGAACTTTCCAACTCTAAACCCAGCAGAAAAAAAGAAAAAACTAAAATTAGAGCAGAATTTAGTGGAATTGAAAACAAAAGAATCATACAACAAATCATACAATCAAAGAGTTGGTTTTTTGAAACGGTCAATAAAATAGATAAACTGTTGGCTAACCTAACCAGCAGTAGAAGAGTAAAATTCCTAATTTCATCAATCAGAAATGATAAAGGCCAAATAACAATGAACTCCTCAGAAATTCAGCAAATCTTCAATGAATACTACATAAAACTCTACTCTCAGAAGTATGAAAATCTGAAGGAAATAGATCAATACTTGGAAATATGTCATCCTCCCAGACTTAGCCAGAAAGAAGTGGAAATGTTGAACAAGCCTATAACAAGCTCTGAATAGCATCAATTATAAGAAATCTCCCCAAAAAGAAAAGCCTGGGGCCAGATGGCTTCACATCAGAATTCTACCAAACTTTTAAAGAGGAACTAGTACCTATATTACTTAATGTTTTCCAAAACATAGAAAAAAAGGAATACTTCCCAACTCATTCTATGAAGCAAGTATCACCCCGATACCCAAACCAGGAAAAGACCCAACAAAAAAATTTAGACAAATATCTCTAATGAATATTGATGCAAAAATATTCAATAAGATCCTAGCAAACAGAATCCAACAATACATCAAACAAATTATATACCATGACAATGTGGGGTTCATCGCAGAGTCCCAAGGATGGTTTAATATACATAAATCCATAAATATAATACATCACATAAACAAATTAAAAAACAAAGACCATATTATTCTCTCAGTTGATGCAGTTTTGACAATATCCAGCATCCTTTCTTGATCAGAATGTTTAAGAAAATAGTTATAGAAGGAACATTTCTTAAACTGATAGAGGCTATCTACAGCAAACCCACAGCCAATATCATAGTGAATGGAGTAAAATTGAAATCATTTTGACTCAGATCAAGAACCAGGCAAGGATGCTCACTGTCTCCACTGCTTTTTAACTTAGCCACTGCAATCAGACAAGAGAAGGCAATCAAGGGGATCCAAATAGGACCAGGGAGATCAAATTGTCACTCTTCACAGACAATATGATTATGTATCTGGAAAACCCCAGGGAATCAACTACAAAATTCCTAGAAGTGATCAAGGAATATAGTAACATCTCAGGATACAAAATTAACACTCATAAATCTGTAGCCTTTATATACACCAACAATAGTCAAGGGGAAACAACAATCCAAGATTCTATTCCCTGTACAATAGTGCCAAAGAAGATGGATTATCTGGCAAAGGACATGAAAGAGCTCTATAAAGAGAACTATGTATCTAACAAAGGATGTGAAAGAGCTCTATAAAGAGAACTTTGAAACTCTGAAAAAAGAAATAGCTGAAGATGTCAACAAATGGAAAAATTTACCATGCTTATGGCTGGGATGAACCAACATTGTTAAAATGTCTATACTACCTAAAGCAATTTACAGATTTAACGCAATCCCTATTAAAGCACCTCTCTCATATTTTAAAGACCTGGAAAAATTACTACTTCATTATATATGAAAACAGAAAAAACCTCAAATAGCCAAGACATTACTCAGAAATAAAAACAAATTGGGAGGAATCACACCTCCAGACTTCAGACTATATTATAAATCGATAGCGACCAAAACAGCATGGTACTGGCACAAAAATAGAGAGGTAGATGTGTGGAACAGAATTGAAGACCAAGAGGTGAACCCAGACACTTACTGTCATTTGATTTTTGATAAGCCTATTAAAAATATGAATTGGGAGAAAGATTCCCTATTTAATAAATGGCGCTAGATGAACTGGCCGGCAACTTGTTAAAGACTGAAACTGGACCCACACCTTTCTCCTCTAACAAAAATTCACTCTCACGGGTTAAAGGACTTAAACATAAGACATGAAACTATGAATATTCTTAGAGAGAGTGCAGGGGAAACACTTGAGAAAATTGGCCTGGGAGAATACTTCATGAGGAAGACACCCCAGGCAATTGAAGCAACATCAAAAATACATTACTGGGATCTGATCAAATTAAAAAACTTCTGCACTGCCAAGAACACACTAAGTAAAGCAAACAGACAGCCCTCAGAGTGGGAGAGGATTTTTGCAAGTTATACTACCGACAAAGGTCTAATAACCAGAATCCACAGAGAACTCAAACTTATTACTAAGCAAAAAATAAGTGATCTTATTTCATTGTGGGCAAGAGACATGAACAGAAGCTTCTTTGAAGAAGACAGGCACATAGCCTACAGACACAAGAAAACATGCTCATCATCTTTAATCATCAGAGAAATGCAAACCAAAACTACTCTGAGATACCATCTAACTCCAGTAAAAGTAGTCCACATGACAAAATCCCAAAACAAGGGATGTTGGCGTGGATGTGGAGAAAAGGGAACACTTCTGCACTGCTGGTGGGGATGCAAGCTAGTACATACCTTTTGGAAGGAAGTTTAGAGAACACTCAGGGATCTAAATGTAGACCTGCCGTTTGATCCTGAAATTCCTCTTCTAAGTGTATATCCAAAGGACCCAAAATCATTTGGCAATAAACATATTTGCACCAGATTGTTCATTGCAGCTCAATTCATAATTTCGAAGTCATGGAAGAAGCCCAAGTGCCCATCAACCCATGAATGGATTAATAAATTGTGGTGTATGTATACCATGGAATACCATGGAAAAAAAAGTATCCAATGTACTTAGTACTACTGTGAAACCAATTTATAATAACTCACACTTGCGTATGAAAAATGAAACACAACTTTAGGCTATGATGAAGGAGAGAAGGGGATAGTAGGGGGACCACAACTATGGAGCACATTGCAAGTACAAGTTGGTTCTATCATGTGTAGAACACAAATGTCCTAATGCTATGATTGAGTAAATGAGATGAAAGCTATGCTGATTAGTATGATGTTAAGCACTCTAATTTGTACAAATAATCAACACACTGAACTGGGTGTAATTGTATTTATGATCTATGTACAAAAGACTTAATTAAAAAAACATATTCAAATCAATGAACATGAAACATTACATCAATAGAATGAAAGAGGAAAGAAAAGTATATCATCTCAGCAGATGTAGAAAAAAAACTTGATGAAATTCAATATCTCTTCATTATAAAAATCATCAACAAACTTACTAGACAGAGAAAGAACAGACTTCAATATAATAAAGACCATATGACAAACCCATAGCTAACAACACACTAAATAGGGAAAATCTGAAAATCTTTTCTCTGAGAAATGGAACAAAATAAGGAGTCCCACTCCCATTGAACTGTCAAGAAGCAGCAATACTCCTCCAAGTTGTGTATAAAATCCCAAATTGTGCTTTCTTCAGAGCTTGCAGTCAACAGACCAGGTTAGGACTTGGTTTTCTGTACAAGTCATTAATAAACTTTCTTTTTGTGGCTAAAAATTTATTTGCTCTCTTTAATTATTTTGGCTAATCCAACAATTAGGCAATTAATTGGGATGTTATTAAAAGCTTTTATGAATCTGTAATAATCAACATTTTGGTAATTTTTTTTTAGGAAAATACAAATTCTAAAAATTGAGTGAATGAGAAAACATGAGGAGACGAAAAACTGAAAAAAGGAATTTAAAATATTCTGAAGAAAAAATGCCCAATTTCCAAATTCTTTAAGTGAATTTATTTAATCTCCTTCAAAGCAGACAATTTTTTTTTTTTTTTTTCAAGACAGAGCCTCAAGCTGTCACCCTGGGTAGAGTGCCGTGGCATCACAGCTCACAACATCCTCCAACTCATGGGCTCAAGTGATTCTCCTGCCTCTGTCTCCCAAGTAGCTGGGACTAAGGGCGCTGGCCACAACCCTCGGCTATTTTTTGGTTGCAGCTGTCATTGTTGTTTGGCGGGCCTGGCCTGGACTCGAACCTGCCAGCTCAGGTGTACGTGGTTGGCACCTTAGCCACTTGAGCCACAGGTGCTGAGCCAAAGCAGACAATTTTTGATGAACTGTCCCATATAGAAATAGATAAAATGTTTCAAATTCATTATTAGGATACACATCTTTTAGTTACTTAATTTGCTTTGTACAGTTTGTGTCAGAATTGTAAATGTGCCCTTCACCCAGATAGTGTGAATTGCACCTATTGCATATGAATTTACCCATCTACTCTGTTCCCTCTCAGTTCCTTAATTTTTATTCAGTTTTATTTCCATATGTGTATATAGGGTCTGATCAATTACTTCCAGCTTAGCATTGAGTACATGTGGTGTCGTTTTTTTTACATTTTTATGATACTTCACTTAGAAGAATGGTCTCCAGTTCCATCCAGCTTGTTACAAAAGATACTAGTTCATCATTTTTTTTTCATGGCTTAGTAGTACTCCATGGCATACATATACCACATTTTATTAATCATGTAAGGATGTGTATATGGGTTGTTTCCACATTTTTGTGATAATGCATGGTGCTGCTATAAACATTTGAGTGAAAGTGTCTTTTTATTAAAAATCTTTTTTTCCCTCTGGGTAAATACCTAGTAGAGGGGTTGCTGGATTAAATGGAAGGTATAGTTTTAGTTCTTTGAAATATCTCCATACTTCTTTCCACAGAGGTTGTACTGGGCTTCAGTCCCACCAACAACGTAGAGAAGTAACTCTCTCTCCACATTCACACCAGTATCAGCTGTTTGGGGACTTTTTGACAAAAGCCATTCTTGCTTGGAGTTAGGTGACATTTCATTGTAGTTTTGATTTGCATTTTCCTGATGATTAGAGACACTGAGCCTTTTTTCGTATACTTGCTGGCAATTAGTCTATCTTCATTGGAAAAGTTTCTATTTGTTTCTATTTGTGTCTTTTGCCACTTTTTAATGGAGTTGTTTGACTTTTTTTCTTGCTGATTTGTTTGAGGTCTTTGTACATTCTAGTTATCAGCCCTTTATTAGATGCGTAGCATGTAAATACATATCTATCAAATTTCAGGTAAATTAAATGGGAATTACAAAAAATCCAATTACAGCAGTAATAATGTATTTAAAAACTACAAATACATTTTAAAATGAGTATGCAAGACATACATAAACTAAAATAATTACTGAAGGACATAAAATAAAACTTGAATAAATGGAGAGATAAACCATGCTCCTGAGTGATGAAATATATAGTGATTATTTTTGTAAGTTAATAGTTTTAATGTCAGTCCATTCAGAATCTCAGTGAGATGTCTAAAATTGGTCAAGTAATTCTAAATTTCAAAAGAAAGAGTAACTCAGAACAGCAATCCGACATCTCTTGTATATTTATATTTCTTTTAAAACTTGTTCTAAAATATTTTGCATTACTTTAAACTCTCAGTCTAGATTCTTAAGCTATTTGCTTTGTTTGCTACTAAATTAATACCCTCTAGCTCAGCGGTTCTCAACCTGTTGGTTGTGACCCCTTTCGGTGTCGGACAACCCTTTCACACGGGTCGCTTAAATACATTCTGCATATCGGATATTTACATTACGATTCATAACCGTAGCAAAATTACAGTTATGAAGTAGCAACAAAAATAATTTTATGGTTTGGGGTCACCACACCATGAGGAACTGTATTAAAGGGTCACAGCATTAGGAAGGTAGAGAACCACTACTCTAGCCTGAAACTCCTCATGCTAGACCAAGCAGAAATTGGAGAGAAAACCAAGAACAATACACTGCTGGTAGGGAAGGTTCAAGCAATCGTGCATGATGTAATAATAGGCACACCAAGAAATAAACGTTCAATGTGCAGTTCCTTCCTCTGTGGTGTGGCAAGTTATTTAATATCTCTTAACCTCAATTTCTTACTCTTTAAATTAGAATGATGCCTACATATCTGGATTTATGTGATGATTAAATTAGACAGCATCTTTAAAATATATACCATAGAGAACATCTTCTAGTTCATACTTAATAAATTTTATTTTCTCCTCTTTTACATTTCAATTTCCCTCTCTCTCCAGCCCAACCTGTCTCTTGTGCTCACTTCATTTATTGTAGAGAAGCTGAAAATCCAGTGGCCCAGTAGTGAAGGTGACAATAGTTAGCTAATCTAGAAAACATTGCATTGAGCCAGGAGCTCCTGATTCTAACTTCCACCCTACCACTGAGTTAAGTGTCTAAGTCTCAAGTATCTTATCTTAAAAATAAAGGTAATATAAACTGTTTCTATGCATAAATTCAAGAGATTTTATACCAGATAATTAATTACATTTCTTTCTAATGCTATGATATATGACGGGAAGATGTGGTAATAACCTGGTTCTGTCCCTTTCCCTTGGTTTATGCTCTAACTCTGACCAGGTGATCTGCTTGAACGCTTAATGTAAGGTAGGTCTTCCAGAGCTGCTCAGAAAATTGTCAAGTGTCATCAAATCTGTGACTATATCCTGTGAATAGTTGCCATGGCATCACAGTTCACAGCAACCTCCATCTCCTGGACTCAAGTGAGTCTCTTGTCTCAGCCCCCCAAGTAGCTGGGACTACAGGCTCCCGCCACAACTCTTGGCTATTTATTTATTTATTTGGTTGTAGCCGTCACTGTTGTTTGGCAGGCCTGGGCTGTATTCAGCTCAGGTGTATGTGGCTGGTGCCTTAGATGCTTGAAGGCATCAAGCCAGTTTAGTTCTTTTCTTGACCTTCTCAGATCCTTAATGTGAAAATTTGTATTTAATTTCATAAAATGTGATAAAGTATCAGGAAATAAATGTAACACAAGTGATTCTGTCCCAGGAAATGTAGAAAAAGTATTTTGCTCTGAATGAGAACAAAGCATTTATCTTAGCTTACCTGATTCCCATATCTGCACATAACGAAAGCCTTTATATGTTCAAAATAACTGTCAAAGCAACTATTGAAAACCAAGGTTAGGAGAGAAAGGCAACAGCATGTATGTTTGGGTACAGTGTTTGGCATTTTAAATGATCAGGATCTTTACAATCAGTAAGCTCTAATCTTCTACAGTTGTTTAAAATGGCTTAGATTTGTCTACTTTATGCTGGAGCCATTGATGAGAGAGATGGACAAAGAGTTCAGAAATCTAAGTTCCAATCATTGTTCTGACACCCAGCTAAGTCAAAGAGCCAGATCAGGAAGTGAGGCAGTTAAGCAGCTACTGAAGTCAGTAGTATACATGGGGCCCTGAAACATTGCAGCACAGGTGGAGAAAATGTGTTGACCAGAACTCCTTTCAGGCACTCAAAAGGAATGTTCAATAGGCTGTTTGTGGTCGAAGCTGAATATATGCAGATACTCAGCTCATTTTTGACATGATCAAAGTAAAATCTTTATTTCTGACATTACCATCTTGTCCTGACCAAATTTGCTTTCAGTTTTTCCCACCTTGACAAATGGCCCCAGTTTCTTAAGCCCACAATCTAAAAGATGCCCTTGACACCTCTCTGTAGTCACTGTCCATGTATCACCAATCCATCAGCAAATCCTGTTTCTCCAAAACTTGCACTATAGTTATTCGTGTTCTACGATCTCAGTTCTTACCAGACTAGTCATTTTTTTTTCTTTTTAATATCTATGTGGAAAGACTTCTTTTCTTTATTGTTACTTTCTAGGTTTTTTGCATAGTGATCACAAAATGCTGTATATATATTCTTTGGAGCTCACTGAAGTTTTCTTTGAGGCCTATTATATGATCAATTTCATAAATAATTGACATACTATTGAAAGGAAGGTATACTATTAATTATACATTTGTATCCTTATAGGATTTTTGCCTTTGATCTACCTATACCTGGGAGAGGAGTGTTAAGTTTTTCTATATTTTCAGTGTATGTTCATTCTATTTCTTCTTTCCCTGTAGTTTTCTGCTTTAGGAAAGTTGATGCTATTTTACTAAATCCATAGCAATTAATACCAATTACATTTTTGTGGTAAATTGTAGCCTTAGAAGTGTAAAGTGTACCTTTTTGTCTTATCTGAATTGTACTTTGTTTAATATCAAGTTAAGTTTCAGAAAATGTGATAAAGTATCTTTGTTTTTCTTTAATCTCCCCAGTAATTTTTGAACATCCTTTTGTTTTTAACCTTTCTGAATCATTTATTTTAGATACATTTCAGGAATAAAGCATAACATAAAGTTTTGCTTTGTCTGGAAATCTTGTTCTTTCATAGGTGAGGTAATATCACAAATACTTACACAAAAAGATCCTTCACTAAGGATCTGCTTTCCTTACTGTTTTGTGAGGGCGAGAGGTATATTTGGGTTGTGTGTATCTGTGTTTAGAACATGTAATTTTATTCTAATAGGAACTAACACTTGTATAAAAACTCCTTTTTAGATAATATCACTGATTCCCATTATGACCAATACTGAAATTATAGAAAACTTATTTTAGCCTTCATTCCTTCCATATCCCTCACTATATAGTTTTAGTTTCCAAGTATTCTCTTTGTGTTAATGAGAGTACTTTTAAATACATTTAACTTTTTTTTTTCTCTAGGAGATGAGGTCTTTCTCTGTCACCTAAGCTGGAGCACAATCTTAGCTCACTGCAGCCTCAAACTCCTGGGTTCAAGTGATCATCCCACCTCAGCCTCCGCTGTACTTGAACTACAGCCACATCACAGCACACCTGGATAATTGTTTCATTTTTATTTCTATATATTTTTTAGAGATAAAGTGTTACTATGCTTCCTAGGCTTGTCTCAAACAACCCTCCCACCTCCCAAAGTGCTGAGATTACAGGCATGTGCCACTGTGCCTGGCTGAAATATACTTAACTTCTATGGCCTGGTATGTCAGCTTCAAAGGTTTTCTTTCACTACCAGCTAGTACACACAATGCAGTCATTATGTTCATCTTCCCCTCTGCTCTCACATTCTTGTTAATTTTATTATTTCTATATTGTTAGAGCATGAAATGTTTACCTACCTTTACAACCAGATACCTGTGTTTTAGTTTAGTTCCATAGTTCAATATATTCGACCGATACTCTTAGACGTTATGCTGAAGCTTCTCTAATTATCTGGGTTGGTCTAAAGCTTGTTCTCTGATAGGTTCTTCAGAAAGGATTCCTGGGATCAATCTTCACAGAGTCCTTCCTATTTATAACTGTTTGTATGTGGTCTTTGTAATTGAACAAGACTTTTTCTGGATATAAAAACTTTGGTCATACTTTCTTTCCATGAATACCTAAAACATATTTTTTCATTGCTTTTTATTTTAGAAGGATTGTCAGGACATTACCCAAATCTGATTTCTTTTTCTTTATAAATGACATACCTCTTTGCTAGATCCTCAGATGCTTTTCTGAAAGTTCTCTGGTTTTACTAGGTAGGATGTATCTCCCTGTTGCATATTCTGGAAGTGGATGATGCACTCTTTGAATATGAAAATTCCAGTTTTATTTTAGACAAGAATTATGGGGTTATTTTGTTGTTGTTGTTGTTGTTATACCAGTAGATTTTACAGGGAAAGGATACAGGCTGAAATTCCCCGCTTCCCCCGGAAGAGACATATAGGGCAGAGGAAAGGAAGAGATCAAATGTAGAGGTCCCATGACCTCTCTCCCCATGAAGTCATGGATGGTGCTATCTCCTCTTGGTCTTGATGTGTTGACAGTATAGCTTTTAGTGCCCAGCTTTTTTTCTTTCTTTCTTTTTTTTGGTATTTGTGTTTTGTTTTGTTTTTTAATTTCAGATTAATATGAGGGCACTTAGTTACATAGTTTGCTTTTGTAAAGTTCAAGTTCAAGTTGTAGTTGTGTCCTTCACAGATTTGTGCCCTATACCCATGCGATGTACCTGTTGCATGTGAGCTTACCCAACCCCTTCCGCCAGGCCTCACTACTTTAGTTTGATTGAGTTTTTATCTCCCGTAAGCATGTAGATGTTAATCTACTAGTTTCAAATTAGTACTGAGGCCATGTAAAGATTGCTTTTCCATTCTTGTGATGCTTAGCTTAGAAGAATGTTCTTCAAAGCTGTCCACATTGTTACGAAAGATCTCCATCTTGTTTTATAGTTTCCTAGTATTTGATTGTATACATATGGCACAATTCATTAATCCATTCATGTGTTGATGGGCACTTAGGTTGTTTGCACATCTTGGCAATGAATCGTGCTGCTGTAAACATTCATGTGTAAATGTCCTTATTATAGAGAAGGGAGCAATCATGCACTCTTGGGAATGCAAACTAGTACAGCCTTTATGGAAAGAGGTATGGAGATTCCTCAAAGAACTAAAAGTAGACCCACCACTGGCTCCAGCAATCCTGTTACTATGTATATACATGAAAGAATTATGGGTTCTTAATATTTATTCTTTTCTGCAGTTCCTTCCTCAGTGTCTTCTTTTGAATTCTTTAGAAATATGGTGGGAGTTTTTGTCTACTTTGTGGTCCTGTTTCAGCATGTTCTTACTATCCATAAGAATGTTATATGGTATATTTTCATCTACATTTCTTCTTTATAACTTTGTACAGGGTTATATCATATCCTTCTTTGTTTCCATTTTTTAATGAGCTATATTTCATTGTGAGAGGAATAGGGTGGGCCATGGTGGTTTACCAACCTCACAACTCAAAAACTTCCTAGCTGCTACTGAGAAGGACCAATACATGACCTCTCTTCACTGCGTCACCAATCTCCCCTCTCTCTCTCTTAGAGCTGGATCTGGGTCAGCAAGGTTTTCAGGGCTCCAAATGCCTTTCTTTTCCCAGGGAATGCTCTCACTTGAAAGTAAGATGATTTTCTTGCTCAGTATTTCCTGGGATCTGCTTTCTCTGTGTTTCTCTCTTCCCTAAATAACCATTACTATCTTGCTCAGTTTTGATTCTGTTTCCATGAAGTGAGGCTTAATCCTTTAAGAAGAAATTTTTCCCCAGATAATTTAGAGGGTAAGAGCTTACTTAGACTGTCACAACACTGATCTGTCTATATCAACGTGCAAGTTTTTGCCTCTTTTTGCAACTTTGAGCCCATGAAGAAATTCTCAGGTTTCACCCATCATGTTGCTTAAGAAATAGCCCAAAGCTTTTTTCTTTTCTTTCTTTCTTTCTTTTTTTTTTTTTTTTATTAAATAATAGCTATGTATATTGGTATGATCATGGGGCATCATACACTAGTTTCACAGACCGGTTGACACATTTATATCACACTGGGTAACATAGCCTTCCTAGCAATTTCACAGTTATTGTGTTGAAACATTTTGTGAAAGTTAGTAAATGTAGAAAGAAGATAGATAAATGCACATCATTTCTGCAGAGGCAAGCTGTGCCTCT
>CAUYPK010067243.1:0-11648 GCA_963574355.1 Loris lydekkerianus | reverse complement strand
TTATAGTTGATGCTATTTCAGAGCTTGTTATAGGCTTGTTCAACATTTCCACTTCTTTCTGGCTAAGTCTGGGAGGGTGACATGTTTGCAAGTATTAATCTATTTCCTTCAGATTTTCATACTTCTCAGAGTAGAGTTTTATATAGTATTCATTAAGGACTTGCTGAATTACTGAGGAGTCTGTTGTTATTTGGCCTTTATCAATTCTGATTGATGAAATTAGGGATTTTACTCTTCTAATTCTAGTTAGGTTACCTAATGGTTTAGCTATTTTATTGACCTTTTCAAAAAAACAACTCTTTGACTAGTTATATGTTGTATGATTCTTTTGTTTTCAGTTTCATTAAGTTATGCTCTAATTTTAGTTATTTATTTTCTTCTGCTGGGTTTAGGGTTGGAAAGTTCTTCCTTTTCCAGTTGCTTGAGATGACCCATTAAGTTATTGACTTCCTCTCTTTCTGGTCTCTTGAGGAAGGCTTGCAATGCTGTAAATTTTCGTCTTAGGACTGCATTTGCTGTACCCAGAGGTTCTGATAGTTTGTTTCTTCATTATTGTTTTGTTCCAAAAATTTGGTAATTTCCTTCTTAATCTTGTCTATGACCAAGCTATCATTCAGTGTGAGGTTATTTAGTTTCCATGTTTTTGTATGTGTGTGGAGATTCCTGTTGTTACTGAGTTCAACTTTTATTCCATAATGGTCCAAGAAAATACAAGGAATGATTTCTATTCTTTTAAATTTGCTGAGGTTAGACTTGTGACCCAAGATGTGATCAATTTTGGAGGATGATCCATGGGTTGATGAGAAGAATGTGTATTAGGTTTTGTTAGGATGAAATGTTCTATAGATGTCTATTAGATGCAAATGTTGAATGGTTAAGTTTAATTCTAAAATTTCTTTGCTTAGCTTCTTTTTTGAGGATCTGTCCAACACTGCCAGGGGAGTGTTAAAGTCCAGCAATTATGGTGCTGGGGAAAATCAAATTGCTCATGTCAGTTGGAGTTTCTCTTATAAATTGAGGCACATTCTGGTTGGGTACGTAGATGTTGATAATTAAAATTTCATCATGTTGAGTGTTGCCCTTAACAAATAAGAAGTGACCATTATTGTCTTTTCTTACTTTGGTTGGTTTAAAGCCTGTTGTATCTGCGAATATAATAGCAACACCTGCTTTTTTTTGATTTCCATTTGCCTGAATTGTAGATGACCATCCCTTCACCCTGAGTCTATGTTTATCTTTTAAGGTAAAGTGAGATTCTTGAATTTAGCAGATGTCTGGCCTGAGTTTTTATATCCAGTCAGCCACCCTGTGTCTCTTTAGCAGGAAATTTAAGACATTCACATTAATTGAAAGTAATGATAAACATGACAGAGTTTTGGGTATCGAGTTTTTTGAGTGTCCAGTGGACATTCTTCATCCTTTTGCCACTATGGAAGTTAGAATTTGATCAAAAGTTTCTGAGTGATTTTACTTTGGTGGTGGAGGATTGTGTTGTTCATTATGAAGGATAGGTCTGAGAATTTCCTGAAGAGCTGGTTTAGTTATGGCAAATTTCTTCAACATGTGAATGTCATTAAAGTATTTAATTTCTCCATCAAGATGAAACTGAGTTTAGCTGGATGCAGGATTCTGGGTTGAAAGTTATTTTGTTTAAGGAGATTAAAGGTCAATGACCACTCTCTTCTAGCTTGAAAGGTTTTAGTGGAGAGATCTACAGTCATTCTAATGCTCTTCCCCTTTTGTGTAATGGTTTTCTTACTTCGTACAGCTTTCAGAATTTTCTCCTTCATATTAACTTTAGCAAAATTAATTATAATGTGTCTGTGAGAATTTTTATTCAGGTTGAGTTGTGCTGGTGTTCTGAAACTGTCTGCTATCTGAATTTCAGAATCTCTGGGCAGGTCTGGAAAATTCTCTTTAATTATTTCATGAAGCAAGGCATCTGTATTCTTTGTAGCAACCTCATCACTTTCAGGTATTCCTATAAGGTGAATATTAGACTTCTTCGAATTATCCCAGAGCTCTCTGAGAGAATGATCCATTTTTGTTCTCCACTTTTTTTCTTCTTGGAGTGTTCAGGAACATTCAAAAACTTTGTCTTCAATATCAGATTTTCTTTCTTCTGCCTGCTCCATTCTGTTACTGAGGGATTCTACTGTATTTTTTAGATCTTTGAGGGCTGCAAATTCTTGCTTTAATGTGTCAAAATCTTTGGTCATTTTGTCTTTAAATTTATTTAATTCTTGAGACATCTTTTGAATTTCTGCTTTAAATTCTAATTTCATCATTTCCTCCATTTTGTTGATCCTATTTGCTATCCAAATTCTGAACTCGATTTCTGTCATCTCAGCCTTTTGTTTGGGAATAGGATCTTGTGCTATATCTGCTTTATCATTTCTTGGGGAAGTTGATCTACTCTGATTGTTCATGTTGCCAGAGTTTCTCCACTGATTCCACCTCATGATTGTTTTTCACTGTTGGCTAGGTGGTCTGGTAAGGTGAGATTTGATTGGGGTTTCCTGGGGTTGTGGTTAACCAGCCTTTTGTTGAGGATCTGGGACTGATGACTGCAGCGTTTTCCCCTTTAGCTTTGCAAAGGACCTGTACAGTATTACAGTTTGAGGCTGGGGAAACCTGCTTGGTGTGGTGGGGTTAGGTGGCTCAGTCTTGTATTCAACTGGTTCTTGTCCGATCCTGGTGGATCAGCGACTCTGGTGAATTTTTGCTGTGAAGAAATACAAGCAATTAAGAAACCCCACCTCCCCAGACAACAACTGGAATGGGAAAATCGACCCTTCCTGTTACTACACAACCAGGGTATCCCCCAGAAGGTCCTTGGGTGATTGTCCCAAGTTAGGGATTCTGAACCAATTGACCCTGTCAGTACGAACTCTCAGGTGGGAGAGTTTGAAAGGTCTCCAGCAGCTAGATAGCAGAGGTCTACTGGCTGCTCAGATTTAGCTCTCTCTGGTGTCTATGGAGTCAGAAAGGCCCTCCCAGTAGCACAGTAGGACCATGGGGCTGAGTCTCTCTCTCTACTCAGTTCCATTTTCACACCTAATCACTGGTGACCCCACAGGGCTGCAGTCCTGTTTCCTCCAATAATGCAAAGTGTCAGGGCTTAGCGCCTGTCAGAGTCAAAGGAAGGTCAATGTACCAAGGCCCGGGCACTGCTCTCAGCTACCAGCCAGCGGTGGGAGCTGAGACCTGCCTGCCTCAAGTGTTCAATTTCCACTGGTGAGTGTTCCACGTGGGCTCAGTCTAATCCTGGGGGTACCAGGCCTGCAAATGCTTATGTCCCTCAGCCACCACACCTTTGTCCCTGCCACTCTGCAGCACCAGTATTCCTATAGAGTGACTTCTGGTTTCCTCTGGCAGTGCACAGAGTTGGGGAGATATTTCTCCAAGATTGGACCCAGCGTGATCACTCTATTTTTGCTGGATCTTTGTGGGAAATGCCCCTGCAGAGTTCCACTACTACTGCCAAAGCCAGAGAATTCTGGCTGTAGAAGCAGCTTTAGGAGCAGGGTGCACATGGATCTGGCAGCAGGGCGGGGTACACTGCATGGATTCTGGCAGTATCAAGCTCCTGGTGACATCAGCAAGAACACTACTCCACTGGCGATTCTGGTTGGGAGGGGGCCTGGCGTGGAGGCAGGGCAGGTGCCGCATGCAGCTTTCAGGGGTCTCCAGATGGGTGGGGAGCAGCATGTGCAGCCTTGGGGGTCTCCTGGCAGCACGGTGTGCAGCCTTGACAGGGCATGGTGTGCAGCCTCTGCGGTCAGGGTGGGTGGGGCATGGCACAGCCTCAGTGGTCTCTGGGCAGGCGGGATGCTGGGCGAGGCCTTGGTGGTCTCTGGGTGGGCAGGGCACAGCACCAGCCTCGGAGGTCTCTGGGCGGGCAGCGTGCTGTGCAGAGGCAGGGAGGGCACTGGGGGCATGGCGGCTTGAAGACAGGGAAGGAGCTGGGGACTGACCGGGCAGGGGTTGGAGTACTCAGTCAGGCAGGCTGGGGGGGTGCGCTGCTCATGAGCCTCCTCCCTCAGTCCCTGCAGCAGTTAGGGATCTGATTTATCCAATTGGGGGGGAGGGTGGACTGAAAGTTCACAATGGCAGGGAAAATGTAGGTTCAATTTTTCTGCCTGGTAAGAGAATGATCAGAGTCACCACAGGGTATCTCTGGAGGAAGAAGTCCCCACTTCTTACTGCTCTCACCCGTGGGTTAAGACAAGAGATTCTCAGTTCACTATTTGCCTGTAGAAATCCCACAGGAGCAAATGAAGAGCAAAAGGAAAAGAAAAAAAAAGACGCCGCAGCTTTCTTGGGGGAGGGTTCGGGCATTTTTCCTTTCAGTTGAGTTTTGTACCTGGAGATTGTTGTCTTCAAATCGCAGCTTGCCTCAGCAAGGGTGACCTGTAGTTATCTCTCTTCTCTCTCGGCTGGGCTCCCTGTCTTCAACTCAATTGGATACCCTCTGGACATTATCCTTTTCTCTGGACAGGAGCCTATATCAGAGGCTGCATCCAGTTGGCCATCTTGCCCCTCCATCAGGATGTATTTCTAATTTTATTTTTTTCAGGAAAAAAAAAAACAAAAAAACCCCTAAGACTAACCAGGAATACGTGAATGGTTATTTGCTTATAATCGGGACAGAGAGTGAATAATTCATGCTTTGTTTGCTATCCCATCTCCTTCTCAACAACCCCACTCTGCAGTTGTAGCAGGACAATAGCCATAGACAATGTATAAGTGACTTTGTGTGGATTGTGTTCCAATGGCACTTTATTTACAGAAACAGATAGAACACAGATTTGGTCTTAGGGCTCCAGTTTTCCAGCTCCTGCACTAAACTAAGGGTGGTTTACTACCTTAATTCCATATCTGGCAAAACTCAAAGTATTTTTATATCTTTGAAAGGTAGTATATTATGGTGGAATCTTGTCAGTAGTTTGCTTGTGACCTACAGATTTGATCTTTAATCAAAGATGTGTAATTACAACTAGAGGTAGTGTCCTCACTAAGAGAAAGAAATTTAAGTCTCACTAATGTACTTGTGAGTGATAAAAGACAATATCAACTGTTCAACAAAATAGTACATTCTTAAGAACAATCTGTTCCCCTAGGGTCTCCTAGGTCATGGAGAGGATGGATTCCTTAATGGACAAGAATTATGTGAATAATAAAATTGTGATACTGGCTCTGCCTATCAAAGGAAGGGCTTATTATTCACAGATTTATATCTGTCTGAGTCCTCCTGAGTTAATGCCTGTTTCCCTCCTTCTTTATATTAATAACTTCTTCTGGAAGGTCTATATCCTCAGCGGGGCTCCATGTGGTCCAAGCAGGATTTTTGCTTATCTGGCTCTTCCCACCAGGATGTGGGGGTGTTGGGAGTACAGATTCCAAGACCTCAAATTTATAAGTTTTTGTCTCCGCTCCAAATGCATCCTCTCCATCCCAGCGCACTCTGGCCTTGGAACATTTTCTTAGGTCAAATTAGCTGTTCCTGCTCTGTTCTCCAGTTCTCCTGCTAATAAGGATAATTTTGACTATTAATCTGATTTCTATGTATTTCCCTTTCCTTCTGTGTCTTATCTTCACTTGAACCCAGAGGCACCCTCACAGTCTAATCTAACAGCTACCAGATGCCTGCTGGGAAAGATAGCCTAAGTCTGGGGTTGAGACCACAAGGAAAAGATGGCAGAAGTGTTACTAGGATGTGAGAGGAAGGTGTGAAGGCAATATAATTTTCAGAGTGGGACCAGAAAGTGGAAGGAAGGTTCAGATGTAGAAGGAATCCATGCCACATTATGCTTGAGATCAACCTTCCCCTCAGTAATTCATTTCCCATATACAGCCCATCATCTGAAAGTGCTGGGTCCTTATTCATCCCCTGAAAAGAAGGTGGGGTTACCTTATCAGGGCAGGAAGATGTACTGGTCTTCTGCCCCCAAAGAAACTGATCAGAACAGTTGGAAATTCCCCAGTGAGATGGAGTAACTTTGGACGCATGACTACTGTGAAACACACTGCTTGGCTTCAAAATGTCTATTATTTCTTGTGAGTTAGTCTTGTTTTTAATTATTTTCTATAATGAACAAGACCACACTTGCAATGTAACCATAGGAATAAAATAAAAGAATATGCAATGCCTGTAAAATTATTATGAAGTCCCCAAATAAAGGATTATTATTACATTAAAGTCTCTCTGAGAACCAAGTTTTATTCTCTTATATCCCATGACTTATATCAGTGGTTCTCAACCTTTCTCATGCTGCAGCCCTTTAATACAGTTCCTGTGGGTTGCAACTCACAGGTTGAGAACCACTGACTTATATGATAACTTATCATTAAGATGTAGTTTAAGGGGAGATTTTCCTGAAATTACATCATATTGATGTCATATTTACAAGCTTTTGCCAGTGACAGATTTCCTCCTACATAGAATGTTATTCTTCCTTCAAGATTCAATTCATCTTTGTCTAACACCCCACTTTCTCCAGGCTCCCCAGTGTTCTGTTTGCATTCTCTTATCCACATCTCAGAAAACACTAATCTCAGGTATTGTTCATAGTTGAATGTCCGACAGTGGGCACTGTCTGACAGCACAAGTGTTCCATGTGTGTTAAATGTCCCTAATTAGAAAGTTTGGAGTAGTCCTGCAGCTTTGGTATTTTGCTGGAGTTTGAAGGGAAATGTAAGTTTTGATTTTAAGTAAAGGGTGTCTGAATGTTCCTTAGGCTTATAAATTCAGTTTGGAACTAAAGACATCAGTTCTAACTCTTCTGCATGGTCTCCATTCCTCCATTCATGTTTCCTTTTTTCATCTTCCAATTCCTGCCAAAGATTATATACTAAAACAAATCTGCTCATTACTGCCTTAGAATTTTTCAAAATTTTCCTCTTCCTTAGGGATAAAGTTAAACTTTTTGGGGTGGCATCACAGACCCTCCAAATTGTGATTGTGTCTACCTTTCATGACTTACCTCTGGATGCACTTTCTTCAGTCTCTCCTCAGTCTTCACCAATACACACAACTACCTGCACACCTATGCACTTCCCACCTGTATTAATGGACAATGCTGCATTAATCTCTCTTCTATCTTCTTTCATCATTTTCCTGTTCTTTCTTTTATCTCCTTGATTATTTAAACTGTATATATTTTAGAGTTTTGAGGAGATCTATCATTTCTAGTTTTTGTAATATAAACTCTACATGTGTTACATTTACTAACCCTCTCATTGTGGTGGATTATTTCCTGGTGTGCCTGTGCATGGGTGGGTTTTATTTCATTTGCTGATTTTATTGTGAGATAACCATTAGCAGGGCTCCCCCACCCCAGTTTGTGGAAGCCCCGGTTCTGCCAGTTTCTTAGTGACTTGATGAGTCCTAGAGCAGCTCTGTGTTAATGTCTTAGCTGGGGATTTTTATACCATGGGGATAATATAAAATAGACCCGCACACACTTGTGTGCTGTAGGCTTGGGGTTTCCCATTATTTTCCCCAGCATGAGTCCCAGGCAGATAGTGAGCTTCCTTGCTGCTTTCTAGGCTAGTGGGTGGTATACTTCTGGTGTCCTTTTCACAGAGGGGCCTGGCTAAGTGCAGAGGTCTCAGTTCCAGCTATCCACCTCACATGGGCCAGCGTCCTTATCTTCTTCCTGTTTGGGCATTAACACTCAGCCCTGTTGCCAAAGAGGACTGACAACCCCTTGAGAGGCTGCTGCATCTGCTCTGTTTACCAGTTTGTATTTAATTTGTCTTCATTTTTTCAACCTATAGGTTTATTTCCTTTTCCTCCTTTCAAGCTTGGCTACTTTTCCTTCTGCTGTTTTATTATATTTAGCACATGGGAGAATGTGTGTCAGTCATCTGACGGGTTGCTGGAGGACCTCTGTGTTATCTGTTATCGTACTCACATTCTCTTTAACATAAAACACTCTGTTCTCAGACCAAGCCAGAACCCAGGGTAAACTTGCTCATCTCCCAGTACTCAGCATGCACATCCCTTCCCCAGTAGAGTGCTCCCTAACCAGACTATAATTTGTCTCTCCTTCACTGCTGCTTCTGCTGTGCACTGCTCAGTTTTCAACCATAGACCTGTGACGCTGACCTGTTCACATTGTGTTGGTGACTCTTTTATCCTCCCTGAAGATTACATTTTTCTTACTGTTGTATCCACAGTGTCCGACACTTTACAGGGTTTATAATAGTCGCCAAATAATGAATGTGTGAATACATAAAATAAGTGAGTATTAAGGAAAATTAGAATTTAATAGTTATGTCTCTGCCTTTTTGTGAGGTTCTCATCAGAGTTTTGTATCTATAAAGACATTAAAAAGTCAAATTTAAACAAAATACCTTAACCTGATAAGAGATGTTTATTGGAAATAACAGCAGCAATCACATGTGGTGCCCACCATGTGCCAAGCACATTAAACTAACATATTTAATTTTTACACTAATCTTTTGAGGTAGATACTATGAATGTCCACTTTATAGGGGAAGAAATTGAGTCACATAGGGTTGATTATTTTGACAAAGGTCATAAATGGAAGAGCTAGGATTTGATCTGAGCTGGTCTAGGCCTAGGGTCTGTATTTACTACCATAACTTTAGATAGCCTCTTAATACTAGCGAAGGAGATGGATGGAAGTTTCTGAGCCCATGATTTTTTAAAAAAGCAATTATAGGGCAGTGCCTATAGGAGGAGTAGGGTGCCGGCCCCATATACCAGAGGTGGCAGGTTCAAACCCAGCCCTGGCCAAAAACTGCAAAAAAACAAACAAACAAACAAAAAAACAATTATATGTGAGTCCAAAGCACATGGCTTTCTAATGACTACTCAAGGACCATAATAGCCTCACCCAGAGAAACATATCTCTGTTTAACCGATAGGTCTAAAAATCATTCTGAAATTGAATTTATATCTTAGATGTTGCTGTTTAGGCACTTTCTTTCTTTTTCGTTTTCCTTTTTTATTAATGTAAAAACAAAACAAAAAAAAAAACACAACAACCTCCTCCTCGTCTTCCTGGAAAAATGTGAATCATGTGGTGGTACCTCTCTTTTTCCTTTGATTCTGGAAAGTACCTGTCAATATTTTGAGTATATTGATGCAAAATCACTCATTCTTCTCACTTACCCTTACTCCCTCTTACTACAAATCAAGAAGAACCAACACATGTTGGAGCAGAGCTGCAGCCTCCGCCCCCCCCCAGCCATTCTGACTCACCGTCTGCAGGTGGTTACCACAATGCATATACCAGAGGATGTAGAAGCCTGGCGATTCCCATATCTCCAATATGACCTCATCTCTTATCTAAACTCTTTTAATGGAATTCTGTAGAGAAGTGACAACCTCCTCTGAGTAAGAGTAGGCGAAAGAATCTCAAACCACAAGACTCATTAACTATGAGCAAAAATAGGAATAAATTTTAGAGCAACAGAAGTTTCTTACTCAGGATTATTAAAGAATATGCTAAAGAAAGATAAGCAACTTAAGCAATTACGAAATATACCAGGTATGCATGGGGCTAAGATATGTGGGCTTATGTGCAGCTGAACAAACAAAATGACTATTTCTGTAGGGACTCTGAGTGTGTGGTGCTTTGGGTTCGATGACACATCTTACTATTTAAGGACTACTGGAAAATTATCTTATCTGAAGTCCAGAATAGATTTTTCTCTTCAAGATAAAAATTAATTTTTTAAGCATTTGAATGGACTTTGAGTAAAATCTATCATAAAAATTATCTAATAATTAATTTGCTATGACACCAAGATGACAAAGCCTAAGAACCATGCTGAGATCAGAAGAAAATTGACATATTTAGTAGAGTACAGGGCATGTCATTTTTCTTTTTCTGTTTTGCAATAAACTAGTTTATTACAGTGATTGTGAATTTCAGGAAATGGATGGCTATTCAGATGAGATTACTTGTGAAGCATGATATGAATGATTTGGGCGAAAAAGATTTTCTTTATAGACCAAAACTATTATATTTACATTAATGTACAAAGACATGGCAGAATTTATTAAGAATATTAAAATTTAAATGGCTAGCATTTAACTAATGAATTGCTTAATGTGCATAGAATTGTAGTATGATTTTTAAAGTATTTAAAAAAAATGATACTGAAAGAGAGTATCTGGTAAAGAGCTCAGGTGACTTGTGTTTATGCTTGAACCAGTATCAGGTAACAGATTTATTATTTTGGAAATTAATCTCCCTTGTGAAAGATATCTGAGTTGTTTATGAATTGCTGGCACTTTCCTATAAAGCACCAGTTGTTGCTTTTCTCAGAGAACTGGGAAGTCCCCTGGGATTTTGGTTGCGTTTTGTTGGCAGCACTTTACCTCCAAGACCAGACTACCTGATCTCATTTCTAACTCTGGAAGAAAAACTGGGAACAGAAATGGCAACAGATACAGGGACGTTGACAAAAAGATTTTCTCTTACCACTGCTTTCTGTACCTCGACTTCTAATAGTTATAATTCTTTAAAGAGTCAGAAACCTGTCAAAATGACTCAGAAAGAGAAACATAATCTGTAACTTTGGAGGGATATATTAATACTTTTAGAGTCAGACAATAGGGGAGGATGTCACATGGTATCAGGATAGTTGACCTGAATTGAACAAAGGACCCTAAGCTGAAATTACAAAAAATAGTAGCTTATTTTAAAAGGTAGCTAACAACATAGAGAAAAGCAGGAGGGAACTCAGAGAAAAAGAAGGGGCAAGGATAGATTCAAATCTGGAGAAGATCAAACCTCACATGACAGATTTTATTAATTGTGACACAATTTCTTATTTTATACCTTTAAGTTTTTCAGTTCCAAATGAAATCTTGACGGGTAAGAATATTTTTTCAATGACCATTTAAAATAAATGTCATCATGCCCATTTTTTATTATTTTGGCACATGGTTATAGAAGTGTTAAAGAACAAGGGTGAAGAAATATTATTAATACTGTGCCGTAGAAAATAATCTATGAGTAATTTTTTACAGTAAAACATTTTTTCAATGTTATTTTAATTTAACTGAAAGAGAAAATATACTTAGACAAAATTGAGGAAAAATTGAATTTTATACTGAGGAGTATTAATCACAAAAGATTATTTTCTGGAAAAAGCTTTCTTGAAAAGACAATGTGTTAAATAAAATTGAAAATGGAGTTTTTGTATTTTAAGAAACAGTATATTTCAATTTTAGATAGTATTTTTTGAATAACCACCATGAAGATGGAGCTTTTATCATATCACATTTCTCTTATAAAGTTAGGAACCTACAAACCAGCTGCCTGTTTTTATAAATAAAGATTTATTGTAACTTGCTCATTTGCCCATGTCCATTTGCTATGTCTTCCCTAATCCATTTGCTTAGGTCTTGTCTGTACTGCTTTTGTACTATAATGATGAAACTTAGTTGTTTTGAAAAAGAAAATACACCCCTGTTCTCATAAGTAAAGTCTTAGTGTAACATGCCAGGCCCTTTTGTTTTTTTTTTTGTTTTTTTTTATTTATTAAATCATAGCTGTGTACATTGATATGATCATGGGGCATCATATACTAGCTTCATAAACCATTTGACACATTTTCATCCCAATATTCAACATAGCCTTCCTGGCATTTTCCCAGTCACC
>CAUYPK010067241.1:0-19468 GCA_963574355.1 Loris lydekkerianus | reverse complement strand
AGTTTTGTTGGGATGAAATGTTCTGTAGATGTCTGCTAAATCCAAATGTTGGATGGTTAGTGTTAAATATAAAATTTCTTTGCTCAGCTTCTTATTTGAGGATCTATCCAACACTGCCAAAGGAATGTTAAAACCTCCGACTATTATGGAGCTGGAGAAAATCAGGTTGCTGATGTCTGTTAGAGTTTTTCTTATAAATTGAGGCACATTCTGGTTGGGTACATAATTATTAATAATTGAAATCTCATCATATTGAGTATTACCCTTAACAAATATGAAGTGACCATTCTTATCCTTCCCTACTTTTGTTGGTTTAAAGTGCATTGAATTTGCAAATAGAATTGCAACACCTGCTTTTTTTCTCATTTCCATTTGCCTGAAATATGGATGAGCATCCTTTCACCCTGAATCTATATTTATCTTTTAAGGTAAGATGAGATTCTTGTATGCAGCAAATATCTGGCCTGAGTTTTTGTATCCAGTCAGCCAACCTGTGCCTCTTTAGAGGACAGTTTAAGCCATTCACATTAATGGAGAATATTGATAAGTCTGATAAAATTTTGGGTATTGAGTTTTCCAAAAGTCCAGTGGGCATTTTTAATCCTTTCACCACTGTGGAAGTTGGAGTTTGCTCAAAAGTTTCTGAGTGAGTTTACTTTTGTGGTAGAGGATTGTGCTGGTCATTATGGAGGATAGTTCTGAGAATATCCTGAAGAGCTGGTTTGGTTATGGCAAATTTCTTCAACATGTGAATGTCATTAAAATATTTAATTTCTCCATCATAAATGAAACTCAGTTTGGCTGGATACAGGATCTGGGGTTGAAAGTTATTTTGTTTCAGGAGATTAAAAGTTGATGACCACCCTCTTCTTGCTTTAAATTTTCAGCAGAGAGATCTGCAGTCATTCTAATATTCTTCCCTTTTTTAGGTAATGGCTTTCTTTCTCCTGGCAGCTTTGAGAATTTTCTCCTTCATATTAACTTTAGTGAAGTTAATTATGATATGCCTGCAGTATGTCTTATTCGGAATAAGTTGTGCTGGGGTTCTGAAACTGCTATCTGAATTTCAGAATCTCTTGGCATGTCTAGAAAATTCTCTTTCATAATTTCAGGGAGAAGTACCTCAGAGCCTTGTGAGGCTACTTCATCACTTTCAGGGATTCCATTGAGGTGGATATTAGCCTTCTTCGAATTATCCCAGAGCTCTCTGAGAGAATGATCCATTTTTGCTCTCCATTTCTCTTCCTCTTTGAGAGTTTGGGAGCATTCAAAAGCTTTGTCTTCAGTGTCTGAAATCCTTTCTTCTCCATGCTCCACTCTTACTGAGGGATTCTGCTGTATTTTTCAGATCTTTGAGCACTGCAAATTCTTGCTTCAATGTGTCAAAGTCTTTGGGGTTTTGTCTTTAAATCCATTGAATTCTTGAGACAACTTTTGAATTTCTCCTCGAATTTCTAATTCTGACTTTTGAATTGCTCCTTGAATTTCTAATTCCAACTTTTCCTCCATTCTATTAATTTTGTTTGAAATCCAAATTCTGAATTTGATTTCTGACATCTTGGCCAGCTGTTTATGAATGGGATCTTCCTTTATAGCTGCCATATCTTTTCTTGGGGGGGTTGAACTACTCTGGTTATTCATGTTACCAGAGTTTTTCCGCTGATTCTGCCCCATGATTATTTTACACTGATTGACTAGATGAATGGACAAAGAAAAGTTGGGTTTGGGGCTCCAGGAGTAGTGATTAACCCACCCTTTGCCCAAACACTGGGATGGTGTCTGTACCCTTTCCCCTGGAGCTTTGCGGAGGACCCATACAGTGCTACGGCCTTAGAAACTAGGGACCTACTTGGTGTGGTGAGGCTAAGTGACTCTGTCTTGTTTTCAACTGGTCTCTGTCCAATCCTAGTGAAACAGTTTCTCTGGGTTGAAGTCTCAGCTTTGGAGAAATACCAGCAATTGGTTCACCCCACCCACCACAGGCAACAATTGGAAAAGGAAAATGAAAGCTTCCTACAACCACATACCCAGGTCCCAACTTTGATAGTCCTTGGGTGATTGGCTCAGTTCGAAAGGTCTAAATCAATTATCTCAGTTAGCACCTCTCTCAGGTGGGAGAGTTTAAAAGGTCTCTGGCAACTAGATTGCAGGGGTCTGCTGACAACTCAAATATGACTTGCTCTGGTGCTCCGTGAGGCCAGGAGGACCCACCCAGCAAATTGATTAGTCTGGGAAGGTTGATGCCTCCTTCCCCACCTTGCACCTCTGTCACACCCAGTCAGTCACTGATAACCCCGCAGGGCTGTGATCCAGCTGCCTCCAGTGAGCAAATGCTCTAGGGGTTTGCACTTCCTGAATCACAAGGAAATCTATGTCTCCTCAGCCAGGCTGCTTCTCTCTGCCACTATCCAGGAGGGGGAGGTAAGGCCTGACAACATTGGGCGCTTGATGGAGGCTGGGGCTGTTCACTCAGTTCCATCCCTGCCCCTGATTGATGTTACTGACAGAACAGAACAATTTTGAAGAATTTGTTTGTGTCCAGGCTAAATTCCCCTGCAGAAGAGAAGCTGTTTTGAGTTCACAGAACCTGCCCCTCAGGCCCTGTCTTTGCGGCTGCAGGTTTGTATTCGCAGCATGGTTCTGTCAGTTCTAGCCTCCTGCTCTCCTTTGTCTAGGTTGATTATCCCCTGAGGGGTGCATCTTAGGCTCAATAAAGCTGTCCTCTGGGTTATCCTCACCCTGGGAGTCTGCCAGCACTGCGCATGCATTTTCTAGTCACCGCACTCCACCCAGGCAGGTGCCACCTCAGGCAAACCCTTTACTCATGGGGCCTGCATTTCCATCCCACATCTGTTCCACTGGTGGTTGCCACCTTAGAAGATGCCCGGCCTCCTCTGGTGCCCAGAGGGACAGGGGGTGTGACTCTGGAATATCCAGGGATGAGCTCTATTGTTGCCCAAAGTGGCTGCTGCTCTGCACCCCGGGGCACCACCGCTCCTGTGTGGTTCCCTCTCAGTCGACTGTCCTCTCCTGACTCCTGTGCTACAGACTCACCACTGACTAACAGCAGTCCAGACCCTGTCCACACCTCTCAAGAAAACACCCTAGAATCTGGACTCCTAGAGGACGGGCCTTCAGACCTCAGAGTGAGAGTGAATTGGGAGTGCTGGGAGCTCAGAATTGCAGGTAGAGAATATATACATTTTACACAGTTGTATGCCAGGCAGGAGTGCACCATGGCACCCTAATAAGGGAAGTAGGTCCAGTTTTTAGAGGATCTCTCCTGTGGAGTATAATGGGAGGACCTTTGTACTCTGCTCATTCATTTATAGGGTACTCCAAGCCATTCTCATTGGGGAGTGGACTCCTGTCCATTTGGTGATGGATTTTGTACCTTTAGTTTGTATCCTTGGTGTTTCAGCTTGCCTCAGCAGGGTTGATGTGTGTTCTTCAACCTTCTCTCTTGGCACAGCTCTAATCCACCAGGTTACTTGCTAAGTTTCTGTCCTTTAACTCTCCTTCTGGATGGGAGCCTCTGTGAAAAGCTGACTTCAGTCAGCCATCTTGTCTCTGCCCCGACCTACTTCAGTGTTTCTAACTGACTAAATTATTGATTATATTAAAAAAGGATTTTTTTAAAAAAAAAAAAACAAGGCAATATTCCTTCCCTTTTGCCAACAAATTATCTACTAAGCATTGTAATTGCTTTCTGGTTCAAGCTCTCTCACCCTAGAACAGCAGTTCTCAACCTGTGGGATGCAACCCCTTTGTAACAATGAAAATACATCCTGCATATCAGATATTTACCTTATGATTCATAACAGTAGCAGAATTACAGTTATGAAGTAGCAAAAAAAATAATTTTATGGTTGGGGGTCACCACAACATGAAGAGCTGTATTAAAGGGTCACGGCATTAGGAAGGTTGATCCTTAATATACATCCTTAATATATATGAAGGATGTATGATAATGTTTACATAATAGCACTCAGTAAATACTGCTCTAGAACTAGCCTCATTTCCCAGAAAGTCATGGAAGTGAGGAACCAGGTACTGATTTGTCTTTTTTTTTGCTCCCCTCCATGTGCCCCCTGATATATCTCCATTACCATCTTGTTCAGGTCTAGCTTCCTTCAAAGACTCTTTAGAAGCAATAACATCAGGGATAATATCAAAGCTCTTACTTGGCTTTATTTTTTTTTTTTTTTTTTTTTTTTTTTTTTTTGGTCTCCAGAGCTCATTCTTTTACAAATGGTTACTATTTACAAGGAACATCCTGTAAAGGTTCATTAATCATAATCGCAAAAGTAATGTTTCCTTGATTTTTACACTTGATCTTAGCCAAAACACCAGGAAGTGATGTTGTTTCCTTGATTTTTAAGGCCCCTTTGTGTGTTCCTACAGCCTCCACACTCTGAGTCACAGCAGAAATGTAACAGAAGATGGCTTTGTGTGTTTGATACCTCTGTGTATTATGTTTGTTTATTCTATCCTCCGACTCTCTATGAGCTCCTTAAAAGAAGACACTGTCTTCTTCTCCTTTGCATTCTGTGTAATGAATCATAGTGCCTACTCAATAAATGTGTGAATACATGAAACAGTAGTAGAGGTCTGAAGATAGATTAGCAGGAGCTATTTAATGTGCAGTAACCCCCCCTGTTTTCTTTGAGGAGTATTTGTTGAGTACATGGTCCTGGAAATTAAGCAGAACCAGATTAAAATTCAAATTCAGACACTCATTCAGCTATGTAACTTCCTTGACCCTTATGGATATATATATAACCTTCCTCCTATGCTATAGGGCTGAGCATTGAATGAATAAATATACATAAAGGATATACAATAATGTTTACTTGTCACATTATAGCACTCAGTAAATACTGCTCTTCATTCTGCCTCTAATACCCCACAGGCTCACCCTTTTGAAACTGGGGTATTGAGCAATGTGCCAAGAGGGCCATCAAGCCACTTAATAAACAGCAATGATCCTACTGCTGCAGATACTCTTCTGGATGCCACATAATTATATTAATTGAATACAACTAATATTCAAGGTTTCATGTACTCAGTGAATGTTTCTGAGCACCTGTTGTGTAGCAGCAGTCTGATTGGAGCAAGGGATAAAATAATGAACAAGACACAGATTAGTCTGGTCTGGTGGGAAGGAAGGAAGGAGGGAGGGGAGAGAGGAAGGGAGAAACAGAGAGAGAAGGAAAGAGAGAGAAAGGAAGAATATAACTAAGTTCTGACACGTTTTCTAAAGGAAACAGAGACAGCAGCCCTTGAAACTAGTTGGGAGAGGAGTCACTGGAGTGGGTAGAAAAGGATGTTTAACAGAGGTGGCACTTGGGTTCCATTAGCAGGAGACAGCCAGACTGAGAGTTCGGGAAGAGCCTTTGAAGGAGAGGGGACAGTAACACAAAAATCACCTGAAATCTTAAGGTAAAACCTAAGTGATATATTTGCTGGTTGGGCAACTTCCTTGACTCTCTTGCTAGTCAGGGACTGCTCTGGATATTTGGGGAACTCTGCCTGGGAGAAGACCATGAATTCCACTGAGATGTAGACATGGTGGATAGAAAATACTTTCCTTCTCCCTCTCAGCATTTAAGTTGGCAGCTTGCAGGGGCTATAACCAGCTACTCAGAACAACTTTCAAGAGAATAAACTGGTACATCTCAAATGCACATCTCAAATGTGAAGGGAAAGACTGTATTTTAACTAGATTTACAAACCTCTTAAGCATAATGTGGTACTTGCATTTCAAGACAGAGATTCACACTAATTAAAATCAAATAAAACTAGGGTTCCTCTTGGCACACTTTGATGCTTTCCTTTGATGCCATATTGCCACAGAATGGTAATAGTTTCTCTTTAGCCATGGGAAATCACAATTTCAAAATCTTACTAAATTACTGTAAATTTCACTAAACAAGTCACAAAATTACATTGGAAAAGCTCTGGTTTCACTGAAAAAATCTTGAAAGAAGGTTTAATTTAAACAAGCATCTTGAAATAGGGATAATTTTTGTCTTATTTTGTCTTTGTATTGTTAATGCCTTGCACAGTGCCAAGGACATGGTATATTTCAATAAATACCTAATTGATTTGACATTATAATTTCAAACTAGAATCTATAAAGTCTACCAAGAATCTCTTAGGTGCAGATATTTGTCACTACAATTAAGTTATACCAAAATAGAAGAAAAGGTGCATCTGTAGTATGTATTTTTGTTCATAATAATTGGATTTGGCTCGTACTTTTGCTTTCCTGCATACTCTATATCTCTGTATCTTTGTGGGAAATTCTGTTCCTGACAGATCCTTCATATTCTTGATAATGGACTTAACAAAATGCCACATTACAATGAAACTGAGGAAGCAGAAAGTAATTATGGAACTTTCTGGAAGGATGGATAGCTATGATAATGAAGCCTCTTTTGAGTTTTGTCTCAGAACAGTGGACCCTGTTGCCTTAATGAAATTACTCAGAAAAAAAAAAAAATGTAAGTGATTTATTTATTCAGACGTGATTTTATTTTCCTTAGGTTTTAGAATTGTTTTCCTAAACTAAAGAAAATTTTGTCACAATCTTAGAATGGTGTATCTGTGTGAGATTCAAATATTCTTGATAGTGAGCAATACTAAAATTTGGCTTTAGTCAAATGCATTTACAAATTTGACAAAATGATAATACTTACAGTGAGAAACTGAATTAAAAGACAGATTAAGTCAACTATAACTACTTGAGTCGAATGTTTAAGTATGCATATATTTCTGAATATGTATATTTACTCTTTAAAAATAAATTAATTTTTATGCAGTTAGGGAAACCATATCATGGTAATGATACAGAGGGTGCCAAATTTATACACATTTTTTTTAAAAAGGAGAAACTGTATTAAATTTGTGATACTCAAGTCATGTTTGACTTCTATAATTGCAAGAGGGGCTCAACATGACTTGTATTCATTTTTTGTTATGGGTATACCAAGTTTAACAATTAAGTTCACAGACTTGCCACCATAAGCTTATGTTGGCAGATCTGCACAAACAACTCAGTAAGGCTTCATAACCTGGTATGTCACTGTGTCACAGCTGTGTTCGTGTTGATGTGCAGTGTTGTCTTACTGAGTGATGTTCATTACTGTTGCATGTTCTTGCGTGCCATTGAAAGAATGTCAGAGTTTTATTTAGAGCAACAAATAAACATTAAATTTCTTCTTAAACTTGGCAAGAGTGGAAGTGAAATGAGGGACATGTTAGTCCAAGTTGATGGCAATAATTACATGGAAAAAACAGCAGTGTACAAATAGTTTAAATGTTTTTCTTAGAGGAGAAAAAGCATCACTGATCAAAAGGGTTCAGGGCAAACAATAACTACCAGAACTAACAATAACATTGCAAAACCGTGTCAAATTGTGTGTCAAATTTGTTGAATGTCTATGAGAAGCCTAGCAGACCAAGTAAACATCAACAGAGAAACAGGAAAACCTTAACTGAAAATTTTGGAATGAGAAAGGTGTGTGCAAAAATGCCTCCGAATGAACTCATGGATGAACAAAAGCAAATGAGAGCTGAAGCTTTCCAAGACCTTTGAGAGAGGCAAGACCATGTTTAGGGGCATGCTATCACTGGTGATTAAACACGAGTGCACCAATATTACCCTGAAACAAAGCATCAAAGTGCACAAGGGAAGTCAGACCATTCTCCATGACCAAAAAAGTTAGGCCAGTTCAAATCAAGAGTCAAAATGATGTTACTAACCTTTTTTGATATCAGAGGGATTTATCAGTATAAAATTGTACAATATGGGCAGTTAACCAATTTTACTATTTAAAGGTGCTAAAAAGGCTGTGTGAAAAAGTTAAACAAAAATGACCTGAACTTTTTGCCAATAACTCATGGCTCTTGCACATGACAATGCACCAGCTCACACAGCACTGTCTGTGAGGGAATTTTTAGCCAAAAACCAAATAACTGTATAGGAACATTCTCCCTACTCACTTGATCTGGACCCTATGACTTTGATTATTTACCCAACAGGAAAGGAAATATTGAAAGAAAGACATTTTGATGACACTTGGAACATCACAGGTAATATGATGGCAGCCCTGATAGCTATTACAGAAAAAGACTTCCAAAATTGCTTTGAAGGCTGAACTAGGCTGGCATTAGCACATGGTTTCCCAAGGGGAGAACTTCATAAGTGACCACAGTGATACTCAGCAATGAAATATGTAGCACCCTAGCATAAGTTTATGAACTTAATTATCAGACCCTGTGTATTGAGTATTACAATTTTAATACTTTTTTTTCCTTTCTTAAAATGCATATATATGTTTTGGAAACCTCTGTACATACCATTCATTTGTGTTTTGACTTTTTATCTAACAAAGGTCACAGAATAATAGGCATGAAATGGGAGAATTTATTCCTCCATTGTTACAGTAGACGTTTCTTCCATCCCTAGGCTGAGAACTTTTGGTCTCAGAACTGGTTAGAAAAAAGAGTGTTGTTATTTAGTTGCATTCTCTAAAGCAGTAACAGCAACTGGTGTTCCAACTGCCTTAACATGCCTGTGGCCTTCTCCTTGGAATCTTGATAATGTTGGCTTCCTCACTTACCCCTAAAAAGTGACAGACACCAGAAGAAACGTGGGTCAGGCAGCTTTAAAACATGAGAAAGGATCACCAGGAGCCACTGGTGGCTAAACAGTTTCTGAGGGTAAACGGTCAGCTCAGGTCATGGCCACGTCCTCCCCCTGTGTCACGCTCCACCTTCCATCTGTACACAGTGAGTTGTGTGAGTGACCCCTCCAGTCTGACTGCCACATTGCATCTCTGCTAAAACACAGGAGGAAACTCCTGCACTCACCAGTCAGGAAGGAACAATGACAGCCCAGTCGGGGATGAGAGAAACCGACTTTACATTTTACAAACAGCAGGACAGTACAGCCATCAAAAATTCAAATTATGAGTGGTTGACTCTGACAGATGAGGGTTTTCTCTTCTTTTTTTTAAAAAAGAGGATGAAAGTGAAAAACCTAGATTTCCAGACTGTTTTATAGCTGTATGGAAATTTGAATTAGGCTTCAAAATTCTTCTCTGATTTACTTGTGCAGAAAAATCATTCACAGACATCCTTCACTAATATTGCCTATTCACAGAATGCTTTCCATAAATATTCATGTGAAAATTGATTTGACTCTTTTCTTCTCTTTGCTGGCCTGCTTGCCTATTCAATTTTTTATTCCCACCAAAAATGACACACTGAACGGCAGAGTGGTCACACAGCTGAAGTTCAGTCCCTTGTCGACTGAACCCCCCAAGTGTGATACTTGGATACTCACAGATAAGCTTTATGTCCAATGTAGAACTATTGCCCCCTTGGAGTCTCCATGGTTGAACTTCTTCATGGTGATTTATTTGTAAAACAAAAAAAGTACTTGTCATTTCTGGCTAAGAGTTAACTATAGTTGTTCCTTACTTTCTTTACTTTTACATGATTAAAAATATTTGCTATAATAAATTGGGTATGCTTAGGAGATAAATAAAACAGACCTATCATCTAGTTATCAAACCCCCAAGGGAAACTTTTGTTTCCCTTTTTGAATGTCTAACAGTTTCACAGGCTGCTTGGTTGGGTATCCCTCATTTGGTCATTTCTAGAGTGAAGCGCATCCTTTGCAGTTGTAAGTGCAACGTCAACTCCTTAAAGACAGGTTGGAATTTCAACAAGAGAGACAAAGCACAGAGGGTTCCACCCCTGCCATCATTTTCTCTTTGGACACATTTGCCTGATTTTAAAAGGAGGGCTTTGTGTATTTCCCATGTAGCTGCCAGGTGGTCTTGTGTTATATGCACTGTAGTTAAAGCTCCAAATATAAAAGTGGCCATGGACAGAATTATGCACAGTTGGTGCCACAAGTGTTTCGCACAATGGCAAGAACTAAATCTGTTTGGTGATTCTAGTGGAATAGCTGGTGAGGCCACCACACTCACTAAGGACATTTTCATGGCAAAGTTCTAGCCAGTTACAATGTAAAAGTCTCTGAAAATCTCCTTAGGAACTGGAAAAATAGCGATGACATAGTCCAGAAAGACACAATCTTTAAGCTATGAGGAATACATACAGGAATCACACACAGGGTTTTGAAACGGCTCCTTTCTATGTCTAAGCATGGAAATCACACACAGGGTTTTGAAACGGCTCCCTTCTATGTCTCAGCATGGAAATGGCCACAGGAAGTAAGGGCCCAGGAGGAGAGTTTTGAATGTTGCATTCACAGTGTCTATATAAAGAGTAAAACAACAGCTGTTAAAGAGTTGGTGAGAAGTGGCGATTCGGAGAGTTGTCAGCTGTTAGAGTATGTAGTTATTAAAATAAGAAATTCCACAAATTAAGATGTAAAAAAATAAGATTGACACAGACCGTCTCCAAATACAAAATCCAGATGAATAAAAGTCAGTGCCCTGTGTGCCCCATTTGTGAGAGGGCTCATCTTTAAGCAGTTGTTTCCACACAGGTGCAATGTTTTATTTAATTCTTACTTATTCTATAACATAAAGACTGATTATGCAGTGCAATTTCTTTCTGTCTAAAACCCTCTTCATCAAATGAAGATAAACCCACAGCACGGCTCTGTGAGGACTAGAGGAAAACTAAGCGACATTACCTTTTCTTCAAGGTGAAGGTCATATTCCATTTTAACACCATACTATAACCAGCCATGTTCTATCACTAATTCAGCAGGATTCACGGCGTGCTTAAATTTATAAGGCTCTTACAATTGGCAAGGCTCTTCAAACAACTTTTATAAGCAAACAAGAAAACCTATTTCATCAGGGAGACTTAACTGCCTTTGCTTTGCTTATCAGAAAGCACCTATAGAAAACATGTAAGTTTCTTAATGTCTCAAAATTATACCACTTTTATCAAGAATATTGAGTTTGAAAAAAAACCAAAAAATCAGATTGTTAAATTAGAATCAAATGTCCTCCCAGAAGTGAAAACAAAGTGCAGTGGGCTGACACAAATAACTTGGAATTATGAAAGTCATTGAAATGCTCGTCTATGGGGAAGATTCATTCCATTTCTTTTTCTCTGATTTGAGTACAGATGTACATATGTCCATTTAGTAAATGAGAAGTCTAGTTTCTATCCACTGTACCACTGCTCTGGAGTCACCAACAATCTCCTTAGTGCTAAACCCAGTCCCTGCCTTACTGTGACTCTGTAACATCACAGCAGCCAAAGCAGCTGACACCCCCCACCTGGCACTGCCCCGGCCCTGCCTTCTGAAACCCCATCCTTCTGGCCTTCTGTCCTCCCACTCTGTCCCTGCTGTCTTTTCTGCCCCTTTGGCAGCTCTTTATAATTCCTCTAGTCCCCTTCTCACACGCTGACCTTTTTTACTTGTGTTTTGTTTTGTCAGGGATCAGTGCTAGGACTTCCGCTCTCACTTTGTCCCTTGGAGGATGGTCTCATCTACTTTTCATTTGTATTCTGATAACATTCAGATTTACATCTCCAGCCCAGATCTCTTTCCTTGAGCTCCAAGTCAACAGGGCATACGGTGGAGTGGACATCTGCATCTGGACACTCCACAGCAATCACCACAGTCCATGTGTCTAAAACTCAACAGCCTCTTCTCCTCGCTTCCCACCTGCTGCCCTTCGCCCTGGCCACACACACTCAGCCCCACCCACAGAAGAGGCATACAATGAGTATGAGTTGATTATTCTGAAGGAAATTCTGAAAAACAGAGGCTTGAATTTATCAAATTTTCTCTTTAAAAAAAAAAAAAAGTAATTTATTTCAGCTTAATGTGAGGGTACAAACAACCAGGTCAAAATATTTGATTTTGTTACTTAGAGTCCTTCTTGAACTTACGTCCCATACACAAAAGATGTGCCGTGTACCCCAACTCCATGCCCATTTAGGGAGAGCATTTACTAATTTTTTCAAAGAAGAAGGTAAATAATATTGTAAGTCAGAGGCAAATGCTTTGTCCCTGATACCTTAATTCTTCCCCACCCCATTGTTTATCTCTCTCCCTATTCTACCCCTAAATTCATGGTTGCCTTGGGGTAAAAGCAAATCCTCAAAAGAGTTGGTGACTGAACATACGGGAGAGTCACTTTTCCAGGGACGTTCACCCGTTGAAGGGGCAGCATACCACGACATGCAGCAGGAAGGGAATCTCTAAGGATAAAACTTCAGACATGTGGCACACAGGCAGGGAAGGATCTCTCCGTATTTTTCACATAATATGGGTGGTTCTGACTTGGTTTGGGAGCAAATGTATTTAATGACTATTTGACCTGGAATAATAAGTATAAAAGAATTAGAAAATAAAGTAAGTTGTGTTACCTAAACATAATAAAATGTTAACCATTGTTTTCTAAATTCAATAATGATATTGCAACATAATATAAATTAGAAACGATCCAGTAGTATTCTTTTAGCTCGGCAGTTTGAAAATTCTCACTTATGAACTAAGAGCAATGGCTACAAAAAAATTCTAGCCTGAGGGTTTGAAAAGGAAACAAAACACAATCAACAGTCTTCCTCAATCACACCTTGAGACGGAATTCTAACAGAGCTACTCATATATTAATAATAATGATAATAAATAGTCTGACACAAGAACTGAAATTCAGATTACTTCATTCTAAAATAAATCAACGTAACACAGGTAAAACAGGATTCTCAGACAGAACGCAGGACTTGTCAAAAGCATGGTCAAAGTATTATTTTGGCCTATATATAGAATATTTCATTAAAAGGTACACAGAGCTTGAATTTGGTAAGTATATAAATGCATATGGAGATATGGACATTTTAAACGTAAGGTGTCAAGATGAGAAAAAAGGAAGTAGAAATTGAATGTCTGAAATTAAAGCCACACAATGTCCTTGGAAAAGGTAAAATATTTGAGACATGATTAAAATTCAAAAATGTTGGAGATATTTAGAAATGAGTCTTTCTGCATGCAACCGTTTCAACAGCACATGAAAAGTTAGAAGGGGAAGAGTTAGGGGCCCTTGTTAGAGTGGAAAGCGTTGTGCTGGGCACTTGACCCTTTCTCTCTGTTATATACATGGTTGAGAGAAGGTAAGTGGTCCAAATTGGGGATGTAGAAGCTCTGGAAATGTTAGAATTACCTTATGGATAATTTTCATGGGAAAAATATGACTTGTAGTTTTGCTATTCATTACAGGCCCCATTGGACACAGATCACATTTGAGAGGCTTCGCTTTCTTAAGAATCATTTGTTTCATTTAGTGAGATCCCCCAGATAATATTAAATTTTGTAGTACCTGTAAAGCCATAGTAATTATAAATATATGATCACCTAGGCAGTCTAAGAATAAAAACATATTAGGTATTTATTTTATGTTAGAGCTGGATTTAAAATAAAATTGCTTTTTGAAACCATTTTTTTTAAACAAATTCTTTGTCCACATAGCCAAATATGCCAGATTAAAATATGGAACTACTCTAGATAACCGTAAAAACATCAGATATTTTTTATTGGGAGTCTTTGTCCCTTAGGGCATGTAATGATCAGTCAAGACAATAAATACATTAACTACTATTGTGTGAGTCAAACCAGAGAGCTGTTCCAACACCTGCTGCTCCTGGAACACAAAGGGCTTGCTGTTCCTGAACCCCTCACAGTTAACCTTTAAAACAAAAAGCAGCAGATAAAATCCAAAAGTAAATAAATTCTTAGCTAAACAGGTAGGCTATTTTATTATTTGCCTTTTACTTTACCTGCTGGTTCCAAACTCAATACATTATTGAGCCTTGATTTGACCTTGATTTGAATATTACCACCAAACAAGACTAGGACAAATATCAGGCACATGAGCATTGCACACTGACTTTGGTCCAAGTAATTTATGGCTGACTGACTTTGCTATAGGTGAATCAAATCTCAAAAGAACATTTCCCAAGTCCCCTTTGTCTTTGTTTGTGTATTGCTATAAAGGAATACCGGAGGTTGGGTGATTTATAAAGAAGAAACGATTTATTTAGCTTATAATTAATTCTGATGTCTAGAAAAGTTAAAGATTGTGCATTTGGGGAGGCCTCAGGCTGCTTCCTTCCACTCATGGCAAAAGGTGAAAGGGAGACTTAAGTAAAGACTCAGAGAGAGACAGAGAGAGATGCTAGCTCTGGCAGGGATTATTAGAGTAGGAATTCACCCCTCCCTGCCCCAGAAAGGGCATTAATTTATTTCTGAAGGATCCACCTCCATGACGCAAATGCCATTAGGTCTCATCTCCAATATGTGGATCAAATTTCAACATGAGCTTTGGGCGGAAAATATCTAAACTATGGCACTGCTTGTGTTAGCTACCCAATAGATCGTATATAAAGTCTAGGTAAAAAGGAAAAAAAAAAGGAGCTATTTCAAAGCATTATAATTTGTGATTGCAGAATCATTTTAAGAAGTTATACCTAAGTAAGAGATGAGCCAAACTAATACTGAATAAAGAATTAAAATGGAAATACATGTATAATGCTTCTTCTTTACTATCCTAGAATCTTACTATTGCATGTGCATTTGAATTCAAAATATTCCAAGCATGGCCTTGTGGAGAAGCTTCCAAAACTCTTTATTCTTAGAAAAATCCTATATAGTGTTCCCTGATTATCAAAGCTATTGCTTCCCTGACTCAGGCAAAAGCTGGAGTAACTTTTAGTTGGAAAAAGGAGAGAAATGGGAAAAATAACAAATTTCTCCCCATATAACTATGTGCTAAAAGCTAACCAAACCAAACCCCCCCCAAAAAAAAACCCAACCAAACAAAAAAAAAAACACCCTGAAAATAGAGATAATATATTAAATAATTTTAAATCTACTCTTTATTTAATATTTTTCTGATTTCCTATAGATCTTAAATGTGTAGTGCTTATTTTTAGTGCTATATAAAATTTCAATAAATCTTAAATGTAAGAGGCGGCACCTGTGGCTCAGTGAGTAGGGCGCCAACCCCGTATACCGCGGGTGGTGGGTCCAAACCCGACCCCAGACAAACTGCAACAAAAAATAGCCGGGTGTTGTGGTGGGCGCCTGTGGTCTAAGCTACTGGGGAGGATGAAGCAAGAGAATCGCCTAAGCCCAGGAGCTGGAGGTTGCTGTGAGCTGTGATGGCACAGTACTCTACCAAGGGCAATAAAGTGAGACTCTGTCTCTACAAAACAAAACAAACAAAAAAAAAGCTTAACTGTAAGAGTCAAATGAAAAATTACTTTCGTGGACTTAAAAGTATTTCACTTCAGCCAATGATGAATATAACTCTCTCTGTTTCTAAATTTTAAATTCTGGGATGTGTTTATTAGTGTTCATATATTCAAAATAGAAGCAGGAATACATAATTTTAGACATTTAATTTAATGCCAAAAATCTAGTCTTTGCTAGTGAAGTGAGTCTAAAATGATGTCCTTTAATAATCCATGGCATTTTAATAAGCATTTTTGGCATCTGGTGCTAATAAAAAAGATTTTATATTTTACAGTTAACATTTATGGAAAAATTATAACTGTAGTTTTGTTGTTTATCACAGATGGCATCAACCACATTTGAGTGGCTTCATTTCCTCTGTGATTAGTTTACATCAAGAGGCTACTTGTTTTCTCTCTTTCTGTGTATGTTTTAATAGGATTCAGGCCAAGTTCCAGAAATGAATAAATGAAGTAAGACAGGGATACATCAAATTTAAATTCAACTTTTTAATGACAAAACTAATTGTAGAATTTTCTGGATCCACTTTAGTTAATAAATTTCATTTTAAGACAATGTTCCAAGGAATTTTGCATCTGATAAAATATCTGAAGTAAGTTTTCTAGAACTACAAAAAATTGCAAGGGTCTAAAAACTTCCTTCTTTTGTTGGATGGAAGTTTTATTTCTTGAGAACAACTATATTCTCTCTAGGCAAATGTTGACCAATCCTTCTACTCAAGGCAAGTTTTCTCGGAACCTGCGTGAAAGCCAGCAGCCGGGCGTGGTGACATTTCCAGGACAGCCAGGTAGGAGTAGAGGCATCTAGGAGCTTGTCTTGTCTCTGGCCAGCCCTTTTCCAGTCAGGAACCTGAAGTCCAGGTTTCCTTGTTTCTGCTCAGGCTTTCTGTGTGCTGAGTGTTCTGCTCAAACTTGAACCTAAGACTCGAGTTGTACTCAGACTCTTACTAACCTCAGTTTACCAAGTTTTTACACTTTTCTTTGGAAGATGTCAGTGTTCATTGGAAACATCAAGACAATAGATTAAACATACTGCATATGTCTTTTTACAAGATTTTATTAGAAAAATTAACAATTAATGACTACACACTTAACATTAGCATTTACTACTAAGAACAACAGAAAATGGCTTAACACAGTAGATTATGTCCACTCTGTACTATACTATAGGAGACTTAGTAGGACAAACAAAAACTCTGAAGGGAGAGCTGATGTGTTAATCTGTGAGAAAATGCAGTGTGAATTAATTAGCTCAAAATCAAACATTCTGTCTCCTTATTTAACTCAGAAGTCTTTAATAATAATAAAAAAAGTACATAGTTCCATGATTGAAATACAGATTTTCTAGCCAAGTACCAATGTCACAGTCCCACTAAGAAACACTTCTGCAGTCTTGGGGTGTGCTAACCTAGTTTTGGAAGAGGCTTGACCAGGTCTGGGATTATTTTATGGGTAAGAAAAACACTGTAGAATACCTTATAGTCAGCAGTGAAAGAGTTTGAGTGTGCTGTTAAAATGTAATTAAATTAGAATGAAATTGAGGGTTTTTAAAAAACAAACAAACAAACAAACAAAAAAAAAAAACCCAGACTATTTTAAAAGAATTTTTGATTAACATAATGATTGTACATATTTATGGGGACAATGTGCTGTTTTGATACATGTATACATTGTGTAATGATAAAAGTCAAAGTGATTAACATGTCCATCACCTTAAACATTCATCATTTTTTTGTGCTAAGAACATTCAAAAACTTCTCTCCCACCATTTTGAGAGATATTAATGCAATACATTTTTGTTAACTCTAGTTAATCTAGTCTAGTTTTTTGGTGGAGTCTGGAGTTTTCCTTACATTAGATCATGCCATCTTCAAACATGGACAATTTGATCTTTTTTTCCAATTTGGATGCCCTTTCTTTCATTTCTTTCTTTCTTTTGCCTGGTTGTTCTGGCTAGGACTTCCAATACTATATTGAATAAAAGTGATGGAAGTGGGAATCCTGGCCTGGTTCAGATCTGAGAGAGAAGACTTTCAGCTTTTCTTCCTTCAGAATTATGTTAGTTTGGGGTTTGTTGTATATGGTTTTTATTATGTTGAGGTAAGTTCTTTTTATACATAATTTGTGAAGATTTTTTATTAATGAAGAGATGTTGAATTTTATCACATACTCTTTCTGAATCTATTGAGATTAGTAATAAGATTTTTGTCCTTCATTCTGTTGATGTAATGTATTACGTTTATTGATTTGCATATGTTGAACCATGCTTGCATCCCTGGGGTACATCCCACTTGATCATAGTAAGTAATCTTTTTAATGTGCTGCTGAATTTAGTTTGCTAGTATTTTCTTGAGGACTTTTGCATCTATTTTTATCAGGGATAGTGGCCTGTAGTTTCACTTTTTGTTATTGTTGTGTTCTTAAAACTCGAGTTTACCCTGGATGAAATCATGGTCTAGGGCAAAAGACAGCCCTGTAACACAAAGGCTACTATCCTACGGAACAAGTAAAGGAACAGAGGTTCGTGCAAGGCATCATGGGTACAAGAAGAAGGAGCAGTGGATTTCAAGAAGAGAGCCAGGGGAGGTCCATGAAGAGAGTCATATTTAAGATGGCTCTTAAATGTGCTTACTGGGAAATCAGAGAGAGGGGGGGATTCTAGGGAGAAGGATCAAAATGTACAATGGCCAAGCACAGAAGAGAGCATAGGTGTTTGGGGAAATGCAGGTATTCTGGCGTTGCTGTAAAACCAGTTATGGAAAGCAGTAGAAACGTATTTGTTTCAAAAGATAGGAATTGGCTGCATACTAAAGAAATTTTTATACCATGCTAAGGAGTTGGGAATGATTTCTGTGGGTGATGAGGGCTCTAAAAATGTAGGTCATAGAATGGTAAATCTGGAAGCAGCCTGGGGGATGGCCCGGGGGTGCGAGGAGGTTGGACACTGATCAGGGATTATTGCAACAGACCATGACTAGATGAAATATGGGGCCTTGCCAGACTGTGTGTGAAGAGTGACACTAGTTATATGTCAGAGGGGTTGATTAAGGTCAGAGAGAGAGAAGAAGCACCAGAGACAGGGTATCTTGGAAGGTTTTCAGGTTTTGTCTGGGGAACAGGTTCATGGAGGCACCATGTTGACAAAATGAGCAACAGAGGAGTTTAGGAGTTTGGAGAATAAGAAAAGGATTCTGCTCTCCACCCTTCCCTCCTCTCCCCTCTCTCCCCTTCTTCTCTCCTCTTCTCTTCTCTTTTCTTTTGAAAAAAGATTTCACTTTATTGCCCAGACTAGAGTACAGTGGTGAGATCTTTGTCACTGTAACTCAAACTCCTGGGTTCAAGAAATCTTTCTCCTTCAGCCTCTGAAGTTACTAGAACTACAGGTGTGTGCCTCCACACCCATCTAATTTTTAAAGTTTTTGTAGAGATAGGATCTTGCTATGTCGCCCAGTCTGATCTTGAACTCCTTGGCTCAAGAAATCTTCCTTCCTTGGCCTTCCAAAGTGCTGAGACTATAGTTATGAGCACACCTATCAGGAGTTCTGCTTTTAGGCACGTTGAGCTTGAAGTTCTGATGGGACACCTGGTTTGGTCTGTGTGAAGAAGCCAGAGCTCAGGAAAATGGTCTAGACTGACTGAGTGAGGAATAGCAGTGATGATTCAGCCCCGAATGAGGATGATAGTGCTCAGTGAAAGTGTGGTAGTATTCATGAAGGTGAGAGAATGACCGAGGAAAAGCATCCGGGCAAGAAGTGATAGTGTGTGTGACAAAAAGGGGGAAGATATTAACCAGCAGAAGTGGGTTAACAGGAAAGTTCTGAAAATTGGCAGCTCCAAAGTCACTAAAAATTGGCAATTATAAATTGACCTTGGCTAGAGCCAGGGGACATAAATTAGAATAAAATAAATTGAAGAATGTAATAAAGTACAGTATATACTCGAGTATAAGCCGAGTTTTTTCGGCACAAAATTTGTGCCGAAAAACCCGAACTCGGCTTATACTCGGGTCATACAGGTTATTTGATTTGGTGCACGCGCACCTAATCAAATGCATGTAGTCCCCTAGTCGTCTTCTGCCGTCTGCTTGAGGGGGCGGTGCTTCAGCTCAGTCCACAAGTCGCAGCTGAGCTGAAGAGGTAGGCGGCTGAGCTGAACTGTATTCCACTGAACTATTTAACCCACAATATTCAATGGCACATTTAATTAAATG
>CAUYPK010067239.1:0-13661 GCA_963574355.1 Loris lydekkerianus | reverse complement strand
AAGTTTCAGCAGAGAGATCTGCAGTCATTCTAATATTCTTGCCTTTGTACGTAATGGTTTTCTTTTGCCTGGCTGCTTTGAGAATCTTCTCCTTCATATTGACTTTAGTGAAACTAATTATGATATGCCTGGGGGATGACTTGTTGGGGTTGAATCGGGCTGGGGTTCTGAAGCTGTCTGCTACCTGCATTTCAGAATCTCTAGCTATGCGTGGAAAATTTTCCTTCATAATTTCATGCAGAAGGCCTTCTGTGCCCATTGAGGCCACTTCATAGTTTTCCAGAACCCCAATTATTTGTATGTTGGTCTTCTTTGAATTATCTGAGAGCTGTCTAAGAGAATGATCTGTTTTTTGCTCTCCATTTCTCTTCTTGTTTGAGAGCTTGGGAGCATTCAAAGGCTTTATCTTCAATGTCAGAAATTCTTTCTTCTGCTTGCTCCATTCTGTTGCTGAGGGATTCTGGTGCATTTTTCATATCTTTGAGGGCTGCAAATTCTTGCTTCAGTGTGTCTAAGTCTTTGGTGGTTTTGTCTTTAAATTGGTTAAATTCTTCAGATAACTTTTGAATTTCTCCTCGAATTCCTAATTCCATTTTATTAATCTTGCCTGCAATCTAAATTCTGAATTCGATTTGTGACATCTCAGCCAGTTGTTTATGAATGTGATCTTCAATTACATCTGCCGTATCTTTTCTTGGGGGGGTTGATCTATTCTGGTTATTCATGTTACCAGAGTTTTTCCACTGATTCCGCCCCATCGTTATTTTACTTCCTTTGATTTTTCCCCTGGGGCTTTATCGAGGGCCCGTACAGTGTTGTACCCTGAGAAACTGGAGCCCTGTCTGGTGTGGTGGGGCTCAGTGGTTCTGTCTTGTTTTCAGCTGGTTCTGTTTGACCCTAGTGTAACATTTATTCTGGGTTGAAGTCTCAGCTGTGGGGAAAAACCAGTGGTTAAGTCACCCCACCCGCCCACCTCTGGCAATAATGGAAAAGATAAATCAAACCTTCCTACAACTGCACACCCAGGGCACCACCTGAAAAGTCCTCAGTCTATTGGTTCAGTTCAGAAGGTCCAAATCAATTGTCTCAATCAGCACCTGTCTTGGGTGGGAGAGTTTAAGAGGTTTCTGGGGACTGAATCTCGGGGCTGGTGAGTACAATGATATGGCTTACTCCAGTGCTGCATGGAGTCAGGAGAAGCCACCTGGAAAATAGATCAGTCTGGGAAGGTTGATGTCTCCTTCCCCTCTTTGCCATTCCGTTGGGCCCTGTCACTGGTATCTCTGCAGATGGCTGACCCAGTTGCCTGTAGTGAACAGACACTCCAGAGGTTTGCACCTACCTGAATTACAAGGAAATCTGCTAGGGGGACAGGCCTCCAGTTATGAGAGTGGGGACGAAGGAGAGTACTCCGAGCCCAGAGATGCAGCTCACACAGTTTTGTGCCTGGCTGCACCACTGCCAGAAGACACCCGCTGCTCCGTGTTTCTGGAAACCGCCACTCTGGAGCAGTTCCCTTCTAGTCGACTGTCGTCTTCTCACTTCCGTGCCCCAGAGACAGCGTAGTTCAGGCACTGAGCGCTCCACAAGAGGTCACCCAACAATCTGGACTTCTGGGGGGCAGGCCCCCAGATCCCCGAGTGGGATTGGGAGGGAGTGCTGGGAGCTCAGCGCTGGAAACACTCACTCAGTTTTAGGCCTGGCCGTATTTCTGCCCAAGGAGGGATGCTGCACTGCACTGCAGGGAAGTGCCTCCGTGGCTCCCCTCAGCAAGTACCCCTCTCCTGACTCACGTGCCTCAGTGCCAGCACTGTCCAGTCACAGCTCAGGGACTTTTCGCTCCCCTGGAGGAATCACCCAAGGATCTGAACTCCTGGGGGACAGGCCCCCAGACCCCTGAATGAGAGTGGGGAGGGAGCGCTAAGAGCTTAGCGCTTCAAAAGCTACACTTTCACTCAGTTGTATGCCTGGCCGTATTACTGCTCAAAGAGGGCTGGTGCACCCCACTGCAGGGAAGTGTTGCAGGGAAGTGCCGCCATGGCATGACTCTCCCTCAGCCACGTGCTCCTCACTCCCGTGCCTCAGAGTCAGCGCTGGTCAGTCGCAACTTGGGCTCTGTCCACACCCCTCCCCTCCATAAATCACCAAAGAAATCGAACTCCTGGGGGACAGACCTCTAGACCTCCGTGTGAGTGGAGGGGAGTGCTGGATTGCCCGGAAAGATATTTAAATTTTTATACAGTTTTATGCCTGGCAGGGGAGCACCATCGCACCCTAGTAGGGGAGGTAGGTCCAATTTTTAGAAGGTCACTCCCGTAAAGTGAAGTGGGAGGGCCTTTAATTTCTGCCCTTTTGTTTGTGGGGCTCTTAAGCCGGTCTCGTGGGGGAGGGGGGACTCCCGTCCGCTTGGTGATGGATTTTGTACCTTTTGTTTGTGTCCTTGTGGTCTCAGCTCGCCTCAGTGGTGTTGATGTGCATTCTTCAAACTTCTCTCCTGGTACAGCTTGAATCGTCCAGGTTACTTACTAAATTTCTGTCCCTTAACTCTCCTTCTGGACGGGAGCCTCTGTGGAAAGCTGGCTTCAGTCCACCATCTTGTCTCCTCCCCAATGCAAACTATTTTATGACCTGTTTTTCTTTTCTAATAAAATTATATCATGAATGCATTTCTGTGTTAATAACTGTGCATCTACTTTATTATTTTAATGGTGCTGACATTGTGCTGTGTGAATGGACAATTATTTTCCTTTTTATTGTTAGACATTTAGATGATCTCCTTCCATTTTGTAAAATTTATTTTTTTTGCTATTACAAATTACTCTGGAGAGCATCATCCTTGATGCACATTTTAAGCATTTTTAAATGGTTTTCTCATGATATATTGCCACAGCAACTAGTTAAGAATTCATGTCTGCTAATTAACTATTGTGTATAATGTTTTACCCGTCAGATGGCAGAGACTTTTTACAGTGATAGTCTCGAGTTTTGTTATGCATATAGGAAACTAAACACCTTCAAATGCTTCTGCTGAGTGTGTAAATTGGGAGAATCTTCCTTGAAGGCAACTTGGAAATATGTATTGAAAGCAGCTACTCTGGTTTTTCATTTTTACAAATGTTTCATGAGAAAACCTGATTTTTCCAAGATCTTATTGGAAAGGAATCACATTATATATGTGTTATAAATCCAATCCTAACATAAAAGAATTTTCTCAAGGATATTCCAAATAATGAAGCCAGGTGCCCTGAAGATTTCCTGAAGTGTGCTTTTAAGCATTTAAAATTTCTCTTGACACTTGTATAAATCATCATTGCCTTGGAATTCTATTCAAAACAAAACCCAAGATTTTATTTTTGATCTATGGTGGTGGGACAGGGTGGGAGCAAATCTGTTTCTTTTTACTCTGGACCTTCCCAATGGGTAAGATCTTTAAACACTTTCCTGATATTTCTTGCCTTTAAATACCGTATTTCTGTATCTTAATCACACATATTGGTGGAGATTCCATGACTGTAGAATCTGCACACAGGGTGCAAAATCAGGAAGTCCAGAGGGGGACGTGACATTTTCATGCTCTGATGGTCACATTATGTCTCATTGGGTAGTTGATCCTGTCTTGCTTATTTTTGATACAGGTGGCACCTGGGTTCCTGGGGGGCCTGCTCAGCAACCTGTGGTGTTGGAATTCAGACCCGGGATGTGTATTGCCTGCACCCGGGGGAGTCCCCTGCCCCTTCTGAGGAGTGCAGAGATGAAAAGCCCCATGCCTTACAAGCATGCAATCAGTTTGACTGCCCCCCCAGCTGGCATATCGAAGAATGGCAGCAGGTAGGCAGACCAGACGTGGCCCGTGCTCTGGTGTGAGGTGCCCTGCATGGCACCAAAGTGCACCAAGCCCAGGGCCTCACCCCTCTTGTCTTCTTAGTGTTCCAGGACATGTGGTGGAGGAACTCAGAATCGAAGAGTCACCTGTCGGCAGCTGCTAACAGATGGCAGCTTTTTGAACCTCTCGGATGAATTGTGCCAGGGACCCAAAGCGTCAGTCCACAAGTCCTGTGCCAGAACAGACTGTCCCCCACACTGGGCTGTGAGAGACTGGTCAGAGGTAAGAGTCAAGCTCACCTTCACAGTCCCTTCTTTTCGGCCCCTCTTTTGTTTCAGCCTTTAAATATTTCCTCCACAAGATCAGGTTGGGAATACTGTGAGATGAGGAGGGCTCCTCAGGTGCCAAATTTAAGGAGTTGCCCACTTACTGGGTCCGCACACAATGGCCCATGTTCAGTTTTTACTCACTGTTATTTATACTGTTCTCATCATCTTTCTCCCAAACAAATACCTCCAAAATCACAGTCTCTCAGGATAAGCTTGCAGTCTGTTTGGTTCCCTCACCCCTGTGCCTCCTGATATGGATTCACTCATTATGCTCTGAACACCTTCCAGACCTGGTCTCCCTTTGCCTTGACTCAGTCTAGTGATGACGCTTTGTTTTACAGGTGGGGAAATTGAGCCCCAGTATCAGAAGTAAGTTGCCTAAGCTCCACAGCTGGCAAAGTGGGAGCGAAACCCACCCCTTCTGACAGCATCCACAGGCTTTTATGTTGTGGTGCCTGTCCCCTGCCTCTATGTTGCTCTCTCGCCTCCAGACTACGTGGCATCCCATGGTATTCCCATTACTGACTCTGTCAAATAATCTGCTTGCTCAGAATATTATTAGGCCTTACCACCTACAGAATCAACAAATGGGCCACCCTATTCACAAGGTTCCGAGACCTCCACTGGATGTTTGAAACCATGGATGGCACCAAACCCTGTCTATGCTATGCTTTTGATCTGATAACCAAGGAGGCTATTAAGTGACTAATAGGCCGGTGGTACAGACAGTGTGGAAATGCAGGATGTCCCAGGCGGGACAGAGTGTGAGATCGCATCACACTACTTAGAGCAACATGTACTTTAAAACTTATAAATTGTTTGTTTCTGGAATTTTCCATTGACTATTTTCAAATCATAGTTGACTGTAATTAAATGAAACTATTAAAAAAAAAAAAAAAAAAAAAAAACCATGAATAAGGAGGACCTGGGGTTTAAGTAGCTGCCAGGGCCTTTCTTGACTGGACGGAGCTCTCATTCCAGCCCTGTGCTCCAGCTGTGCTGGGTGCCTCTCACCTGCAGGCTGAGAATGCAAAGTGGATTGTGAAGCAGAGACTTGAGGTCTCTGATCAGTTTTGTTATCAGTGTCTCGTAACCTCTAGTTGCTGCCACCAGGGTGGACCTTCTGGCAGCAGAGAACCAAGCACGACATCACAAATAACCTCGAGAAACAAGACAGGACAGTAACTGAGATGCACACGCTGCTACGAGCTCCCAGGTCAGGGCCAGGTGCAGTCCCCACCTGCCCTCTCATCTTGCCTTATAACAATCCTGGAAGCAGACTTTGTCTCCATTTCTGTAGACGAGAAAACAGAGGTCCACTCAAGATTAAGTAACTTGCCAAGGACAGAGCTTGGATTCAAACCCAAGTTTGTGTGACTCAAGATTAGTACAAAGGATATACACTCCCGTATTTCACGCAAGAGCAAAGGATTTCAAGCCCAGCAGAGCCATGTGGGGACCTCAGCTCTAACACTACAAGCCAGGTATCCTTGTTCAATATACCTGACTGTTCAGGGCACAGTGTCCCTGTTCCCCACACTCCACTGACTGATGCGGTTTGATTATTTGCCATAACAATCAAGTTCAACCCAGGCAGGGCCCGAGTAGGAAGTGAATTAGCAAGTTCAACCGAGGCATGGTCTGAGTAGGAAGTGAAAGTAAGCAGCAGCTGAGCACAGAATGGTGTGATGGAAGCACAGTGGCTTCGTGCATTCTAACGTAAGACAATGTTCATTCTAACATATGAACAAAGAGAAAGCTTAGAGCACCTCCAGAGAGTGGGAAGTGGGTCCTTCTTCCGAATGAGGAGAGAGAGACAGATGCAGGGCAGCATGGAGGTATAAATGTCCTCTTTCCTCCCATCTCTCTGTGTCTCCAGGCACCTTTGTCCTTCTCTTTTGGTCACTGACTACCTAGGTACCTCAGAGTGACATTGTTTTGGGGAGAATTGCTGAGTGCTGACCTAACTGTTGGTCCTGCCAATACTTGGGATATTCGAGGTGTGCAGTGCCCACTCTACATCCAAATATGGAAACTGTGTCCTGCGTCCTGCTCCATCAGCTGGTTGGCGGTGTTCTGTATGTGTCTATGGCCCTGCAGACGTCTTATTCAGCAGGTCATCGGCGCTTTCCTGCCACCTCCCCACCACATAAGCCCCTTTCTTTGTCCCTCCTCACTAACCTCTCTGAGTACCCATTTTTCTTTCTCTAAATGCAGTGGTTCTTGTGAGGATAACATGAGATATTTGATATAGAAACATCTAGCAGAATATCCCTTGCCATACTCTTGAAGAAAAGTCCACATTTCAAGCTTAGGCTAAATTAATGGTATTCCTAAACATACACCTGTTCACCACCAGGGTGAAATTTTTCCTGTTTTAACTTTCTAGATCAGTTAAGTGCTAATATTTTATAACTGTCTTAACTGAAAAACCACAGTATCTACATCCAAGACACTGAAGATCTATGTAAATGTTTCCCTAAACACTCAGAAAGTTCCTAAGAAAAGAAATAAACCCATCTCCACAGGGCCTGCAGAGCAGGAGTGACCCCAGAATGCCCTGCTCCCCTTGTCCAACTCACAGGGGTCTGGAGGCAGTTCCAGTGGCCAAGACTCCCCCCAGTGAGCTATCATTCTGTAGGTTGGTGATGCAAAGGATGGGAGAACTGTATCTTCCTATAGTCTGGTCCTGAAGGAGGCATGTGCTCCAGGTGAGGCAACCCCCCATGCTAAGGTAGGGAGGACAAGTGCAAGTCTACCAGGGCAGCTTTATGTGCAAAGTTGGTTTGCTTTATTTCTTTCTCACTAATGCTTGGAACAACAGAGGCCCCAAGGAAGAATTCCTCTGAGACTGAGTTACTCGGGGATCTAAAGTATTAGGGAGGAGCATGCCTGGGTAGACTAGTGGGGAGGCAATGTTTACCCCACTCACCCAGCTGAGCCCCCAGAGCGAGGTCTTACCACGCCCTGTTGTCGGAGAACATGAAGGGTCCAGCTACTGTCTCCAAAGATTACATATAGCCCTGCAGAGATGGAAGGACCACGTTTTTGTGGAGAGAACTCTTGGCACTGTGAATGCCTCATCTCCTTCACACTTAGTGTGGCCCAGGGACTAGTCAAATGGACTTCATGGACTAGTCAAATGGACTGAGAACTTGTAAGAAATGAGGAATCTCAAGTCCCACTGAGACCCAAGGAATCAGAGCCTGCATTTCAGCAAGATCCCTGGGTGTTGCCACACATGTAACAGCCTGAGAAGTGTTTTCTCCTCCTGCCCTCATTGCTTGGGTTGCTTAGCCCTTAAACATGTCCAGGGTAGGAATGGCTCTGAGTAGTGACTTCCTGGAGCAAATGCTGCCCTGACCCAAGGGGAAGAGGTGAGGGAAGGGAAGGATGAGGAGTGAGTGGCTTGAGGAGAGACCTGCACTGCATTTCTGGATCCAACCAGGGACCTCCGGCTCTGGGTCCCCCCAGTCTGCTTCTCTCTTTTCTTCTTTCCTCTGAGAACAATCAGGCCTTTACAGTTTATCCTGTCTTGTGAAACAAACTCTTATCACTGTCCTTCTAAGACTAGAGACTAGTGGTAACATCATCACCTCTTTCCCCATCCTTTCTCTCAGTGAATGACTGAACTTATAACTGGAAGTTATATGACTAAAGGAATGTTTTTGCTATGTTTGCACAGGCTTGCCTTGGTGTCTTTTCTCTTCTATGGCTCTCAAGTCCTGCCTCCAGTTCTGAGCTTCCACACCCCCAAGTCATCCAACATTTCCCGCCTTTGACTCACGATGACCTTAGTTTTTCCTATGTTTCAGTAGGCAGCTACTTCCTGAGCATCCACGTGGTCTTCCCACCTGGCTCACAGTGTCCTTGAGGCCTGTGGCCATGACATTGTGGGCAGGTCCTCGGGCCCCAGAGAGCCCTAAGCAAGTAAAGACTTTCTTAAGAATCTTTGCAAAGTCAGGGAGAATTCGAAGTTGTGTTAAACTGTTGGTCATTAGGAAAGTTCAGGCCCTCTATAACGGGAGAGGCACTTCATTCACAGGAGGGCTTTTGCTGAGAAAAAGAAGAGAAGGGGAAAAGAGGGAGGTTACCCAGGTAAGCTAGGGTGGACCTGAGGCTGTCAGTGTCAGTCTCCTAAGCAACCATTCATTAGGGCAGAGAAGAAGCTATGCATACTTCAAGAGTTCAGCCCAAGCTCAGTCAAGACTTCCTGTGCTCCCAGCCAAGACCACGTCTCTTGGAAGCCCCTGTCTGGGAGGAAGAGCAGGTGGGCTCAGGCACAGAAGTCGGCAGAGCCAGACTCAGCCTGTGACACCGAAAGCCCATGTTCAGACTTGAGTCCAGCCCGACACACAGTTTGCTGCACAGCGGTTTGGGTTTCCTACTAGATTCAGCTTTCCTCCTGTTAGTTGACATTTCTTCTCATCTCAGAGTTGCTTTGTTTTGGCAAAGACTCTGCCTAAAGCATCTTGCCAAACCAGTCCCTCTGCCATGGGACGGCTCACTGGGTGGAAGCCATCCGTTCATCAAACCTGGCCACTAACCCTGGACACAGAAAGGCTAAGGAGCCATGCCAGAATTTCCCTTCTCACTGAGCCAGCTCCTGGCCTGCAGTTGGAATGGTTCCCCCCAATCCTGGCTTCATTCATGGCATGTCTGAGCTTTGTCCATTCATTGGGCTTGCTAGTTTCCTGGGGTTCCTTAGGTCAGGACCAAACCTTAGGCAGGAAGGAGCCTTCAGTTCTTACATAGTTTTTCAACTTGTGAGAAAGGACTTTGACTCATATAAGACAGTCTTCCAGAATGGTGAGTTTCTGTCATCCACTTACCCCTTGCAGCCTGTGACCTACCTTTTGACTGAAATCCAGTATTTTCCATCATTTTATTTTGTATACTTTGGTAGAGCATTTGATCATCTTGTCTACCTTTGTCTTTCTCCTTTATGGTATTTCTTGGTATATTAATTTTTTCTACTTACCTGTCTGAATCTTTCCTGTTGGCTTTTATTCTTCCAAATCTCAAAAACAAACAAACAAACAAAAGAAAAACCCATGTTTTATTCTTTGATTTCCACTGCTACAATCTTCCTCTACAGTTCATTCTGCATCCTGGCCTCTTCTCTGACTCCTACAGTTATTCTCTATCTCCGGGCAGCCTCTGACCTTCTGTCCAGTTCCACATCCCCAGATGTCTGTACAGGATACAGTCTCATCATGGGGAAGCATGGGGACAACCTTTCCACCCCACTCTAACCAGCTTCTCCATCATTTTCTATCCTCCACCATCTTTCTAACACCTGCAAACATCTTTGACGTCTTTACCTATTGTACTTGGTTACCCAATCTTGCCCATTCTTGAACTATAGATCCACATGCTAAGTAAAATGAACAGATCTCTATAAATGAGAAACTTTATGCAGAACAGTTCAAGATATGTTCAGGACACATGGCTGTTTAGATATGGCATTCTGCTTTTCAATAGAGTTATTAATTATGACTCATGGAAGCTCATGAAAACAGCAGTGTGATGGAGCCAGTTCACACTGGCTTATGAGACTCAGTTGTGATCTCTCTTCCCTGCTTGCCCTCAGTAACATCAGATTGATAGTGTGAAGCCTGCCTTGATGGGAGTATTTAAACCACAGACGCTGGCAAAGCAAGAGCCTTTGTGAAACTCTTACCAATACACAAGTGTATGAAAGGGACACAGACAACACACACACATACACACACATACACACACACGTCCAAACACACACACACACACACACACACACACTCTATCTTATTGATGAACAACAGTTTCAACTTACTGATAATACTTAGGATGAAAATTCCTTCAAGAAATTCCGGTCTCTGGACTCTTTTATACAAAGTCCCAGAAACTTGTTTGGGCTTAAGACTTTTTTTTAATCATTATCTTTATAATTGGTGTTTGGTGGGACTAGGGCACCCCTGAACCCTGGGTGAGGATCCGCCCATGAATGTGTTCTTTGCTGCTGATCTGCAGTCTGATCCAACTACATTAACTCTTCATTCAGATATTCCTTCTATGAATCAAAGAATTGTCAAGCTTTCATGGTTTATTCTAAAGCCTTTCTCTTACTCTTTTTTATTCTGTGGTATTAATGATAAGTCTCTTATTACTAGTCACCTTGAGGATAACTGTTCTTCTATTTGAATAATAGTGACCTTTCAGACTGAATCTGACAATTCACTCTTATATTTTGGCCCATTCAGAATATGCCCATTGGATTCAAGTTCATGTAGTTCTGTCTGTTCCAGTTACTTTAAATCATACACCTGCACACACACACAGACACACACAACCTGAACACACCTTATTTTTCTGGCTAGATTGTAGCTTCCAGAGGGGAAGGATCATTTCTGCACACATTCATACCCTGCTTGGTGCTTGGGAACATATATTGGCTGAAATAGAGACTTATGTAAACTTCTTGTATTTCAATGTCCCTATTCAGCATTTTAAATGTAAGCCTACAAGCTCCCAGTCGTTTAATCAACATTTACTACATAGCTTTGCAATGTTGACTACCTCGGGTGCCAGGAGTCAGAGACAACCCAGGATACATACAGTCTTCGGTGAGTCACAGTTAGTGAGGCAGACAGGTGAAATAATGTTTATAGTCATGTAAAAAATCCCACTGAAGGTGCCCTGTATACAGAACTATGTGAAAACTGGAGAGAAATGTGTACGTCTCCCTTAATCCAAGGAAAGTGTTGTAGAAGATGTAACTTCAGAGTTGGGTCCTAAGAAATGAGTGAAAACTACATGCACATGGGACAGAAGGGTGTCCTAGGTGGGGACAAGGATATACCCAAAGAAACAGATTTGTGAGAGTCTGTCATTCTTATGTGGCTGGAGAACGGGGCACATTGAGGAAGTAGTGCAAGGAGGGATGAAAAAGAGAGGCTGCAGCCAGATGGTGAAGCACTGTGGGTGTTTGGAGTTATCTCCTCAGTCACTGAGGGCATGATGGAAGGTGCTTAGAGAAGTAAATACAGGGTTTTAGACCTATAATTCTGGCTGCAATGTGGATAATGTAATGGCGGAAGAAGGAGCTGGAACTTGAGAGACCACATTAGATGGTTGTTGAATAAAACCAATGAAAGATAATGAAACAGTTGGAATAGAGAATGAGAGACAGTTTTGAAAGATATTTAGGACATGTAACGTACATATTTGGTAACTGAGTTGATAGGAAATGAGTGAAAGGGAGAAATATTCCAGATTTCTATCCTGGGAAGCCAATGGATGAGATGACATTAATTTTACAATTAGAGAAGGAGGAGCATATTCAGAAAGTGATTTGAAAGGGAGGGAAAATGGGCTTACTTTTGAAATGCATGTATTTTAAAGAATCTATAAAAGTGTTGATAGAGCGTTATAGCTCAGAGGGGATCTGCATTGCAGTCACAATTGTGGGAATTATCCACACGTGAGGGGTGGTGGAAGCCCCAGAGGGTGACCAGCATGTATGTAAAAGCGCACTGCAACAGGAGTCCTTTTAAAATGAAGCAGAATCACGATGGGAGCCTACTTGCTTAATGTCCCCAAATCTTTCATTAAAAAAAAAAAAAAAAACAGAGAAATTAGATTTGCCATAGGGAGGGAAAAAAAAGTAGATAATTTTAACAGAAGTTATGTAAGTACGTAAGACCAAATCATGCATAATACCAGACATTGTAGAAAAACTACAAATTTAGCAGCTAGGCAGAGAGAAAAAAGCAAAAGAACAAGCCCAAGAGTCATGGACACAGAAATCCATAATAAATACATGACAAGGAAATAATCTGGATAGAACCCTCAGAAGTAGATCTGTGTCTAGTCAGTGACATGGAAAGAAGACTCCAGGTCCCAGAGGGTGACTGAATGCAAGAAAGGTCACCCAGACCCACTCATGGCCTTCGGAAGACCAGAGAGTACTGGAGACATTGTCAGAACTGAATCCACATTGAAAGGAACACTAGGAGCAAAGGGGAGAGAATTTCAGATCCTTGGGAGGCACAGAGTCCAGAAAAAAAAAGTCTCAGAACTGTGGCCAAATTACCGAATACTTCTTTTCAACGCCAGAGGAGGGGGCTGTAAACAGTGAAGATAACTACCCTAAAAACTCCCATCCCCTTTCATAAAAGCACAAAAAATAGACTATTTCATTTAAATAGGAGCATCAGCCAACCTTCTACAAAGACATTGTAAGATAGAAGTATCAATAGCATACCAACATAATGAAAAGTTGCCCTCCAAGCAGACAAAAATATGACAGTATGTATTATAAAGTGAACTAACAGAAACTAAGAAAACTATAGATACAAATCAGAAATAGAAAATTCAAGAAATTAGATGGATAAATGGTGTGAAATGATAGCTGACAGGGTTCAGGAAAGAATTAGAAAAATAAGAATTAAAATTAGAAAAATTCTTTTTTTCAGAATGTATACTAAACTACAAGGAATCCAAGAATGACCAGTCACAGTGTAATGAGGAAAAGTTTAAAAAGGAGAGAAATAAAAAGAATCAAAAAGAAATAAATATTTAAGTGAAAATGATATTCATAAACAACAGGGTAAGGAAACCCAGCAAATACAGGGTCCCCGGAACAGAAAACCACCAAGACAGCATAACAGAACAAAAATGTAAATACATGACTCGATGGCCAGACTGAAAGAACACTCTGTACAACTGGGAAAACTGACCCAGAATGGTTCATATCAAGACATATTGTACTAAAACTACTGGTTTTTAAACGATATAAAGAAAATTGTGTTTGTGCATCTAGGCAAAACGATCAACTCAATTAGTGAAAGAAAATCAAACCAACATCAGACTTCTCAGCAATACCACTTCATACTAAAAAATAGTAGGGCAATATATCTAAGATACCAAAGGAAAGACAACGTGAGCTAAACATTTAGATTGTGTTGTTTTTATTTTTTTTTATTTTTTTATTTTTTTTTTAATTTTCATATCTTTATTGAACAAATAAATAAAATGAGGCTGTTGTGCCAAGATTTAAATTAAAAAAAAAATGACAAAATACTTTTCAAATATTTCACAGTAATTTTCAGAGTGGCTGGAAATTTTTAAGAAAGCTATTTGCTTACACCCTTGCCAATACTAGATGCCATCAAATGATTTTAAATTTTGCCAGTCCAATGAGAGACTTACATTGTACTTGTTGGTATTGTTTTTGTGATTGTTATTTCATTTCTATGACTATTATAGAGATTGAGCATCCTTTCACATGGTTGGACATTATAATCACTTCTATAAGTTGATTATTGTTATCCTGCTGAGTTATTTCTGTAGTTCTGTCATCTTTTTGAATTGTTTTTCTACATTCCTGAACACTAGAGAAATTAACCCTTTACCTAGTACAAGTATTTTCTCCGAATAAATCACTTGCTTTTGATTTTTATTAAGTTAACTTTCCAAGATATTTTAAATTTCTATAAAAGTTGTCAAAGGGGCATTCTTGCCATTTT
>CAUYPK010067237.1:0-27578 GCA_963574355.1 Loris lydekkerianus | reverse complement strand
GACTTCATTAAGACCCTTGGAGATTACATGGATGGAGCTGGAACATATCCTTCTTAGCAAAGTATCTCAGGAAGGGAAGAAAAAGTATCCAATGTACTCAGCCCTACTATGAAGCTAAATTATAGCTTTCACATGAAGGCTATAACCCAGTTATAGCACAAGACTATGGGGAAAGGGCCAAGGAAGGGGAAGGGAGAGGGGAGGTTTTGGTGGAGGGAGGGTAATGGGTGGGGCCACATCTATGGTGCATCTTAGAATGGGTACAGGTGATTGCACTAATGTACACAGCTATGATTTAACAATAAAAAATAAATAAAATAAAATAATTAAAAAAAAAACAAAACCCTGGGGGATTTCCAAACTGTGGCTGATACTCCACAAAGTTGTGTATAAAACCCAATAGTGAGCTTTCCACAGAGCCTGTTGTCACTGGGATAAGGCCTGGTTTGCCGTGCTAGTTATTAATTCACTTTCTTGCTGAAACTTTCTTACTCTTTTCAATTATTTAGGTTACTACATCAAGCTACATTCTAACATTGTCCTCATTTCTTTCGAAAGGGACGGAAATCTTTTCAAATCATGACAATTCTTTGAATGGATGTGGGCTAATAATACTCAGGAAATGAAGACTTACTGGTTTCCCTTTACAGACTTTCTTATCAAGAATTCATAGGGCCTGATTAGCTCTGCAAAGCATTGCTGTGTGCAGAATTCTCTTTAGTGGCTATGAAGGTGAAAACAAAAGTGGATCCTGTCCCTGAGCTTTTACCTTGTAGGTTTAGATTCAAGCCCATTCAAAGAAAGATAAAGGAAACAAAAATCTGTCAGAGCTAGAACAAATTGAGACAAACTGAATGCGAGTAGCCTCTGTATCAGAGAAGATATTCTTTCATTCAACAGTTGTTTATTGAAGATCTACTTTGTGCCAGACACTGTTCCAGGTGCCTGGATACAAAAATGTACTGAAAAGTCAAAGATCCCTCTGTATGTGGATTGTTGGAGCTATGCAAGTATGATTCTCCGTGACAGTCACATGGACTGAAAGACTGAATTCTGGCCCTGTCACTAGGTATGTCGTGAATCTTAAGCAGCTTGTACTTTTGTAAAATGTAAGTAAATATCCTTTTACCATAGGTAGGTGGTGAGAAAACAATTGCATGTGTACAGTGCCTGTTGAAACACAGTTGGTATTTAATAAATATTTGCTTCGAAAGACAAATGCTTCCAAATGATAAGTCTAGGAGTGGATTTTCTGGTTTTAGATCCTAGAGTTAAGACTGGAACAACAGAGTTTGTGCCTTTCATTCTTTTCAACAAGGGTGTTTTGTTGTTGCTGTTCTTGTTTATTTTATAGAGCCAATGTTATTCTATTACAAGGCTTAAAAGAATAAATAAAATTCTAGGAAGATTCTGACTCAAGCTTATTAAGTAACAGATGGGAAAACAAGCACGCAGCACCCAAATATGGCAGGATCTTGGCAATTCCTGCAGTGGAGTAAGAGAAAGGAGTAGATCACTCCATTTTTGCAAATTCAGTTGGGTCCACCCCTCTCTCTGTGCCTTACAATCAGATGCAGAAATGAGGTGATAAACTCTTTTATCTCAGTAGCTGATAGCCTAATTCTCTTTTCCCTTTTTGTAAGAGGAGCAACTATTCTGCTTTCACTATCACAAGTCAAGTTCTTGTTACTATTAGGTCAAGTCTACATACTTGTCAATTCAACTTGGTAATTCTGTTCATATTTTAAGTCCCATGCTTTTTACTTTTATAAAGATAAAATTATTTAGTTTTTGAAACACATTAAGACAATTATTGCTGATTAATGCTACTTAGTAAGGTTGTGTAATGCTTCACTGTAATGCTTAATTGGTTTTGTTTGAATACTACTATCTGCTGATTTTATTTGATTTCCTTTGGCCTTTAAAAAAAAAATCAATGATAGCGTCTTCCTAGACAACTGCTCAGAGTACCTTTAGCTGCCCTTTGAAAGTTCTGATCCTGGTATTAACACAGATCTTTTTTTAATTGGAAATCTTCTGAAAATTTAATAACCTTATTAGAGACCATCATTCCAAAATACATAAAAGTTTCCCTTTATATGAACAGAACTATATTGTGGCATATTACTTTTCAAAAAGTACTATACATATGTATTTTCTATGACATATTTCATTAATATATCAAATATTCAAGCTGGCCATTTTCGGACCTGGTATTTGAGATGAATCATAACTCTGTGTACTTCTATGAAATTACTATGAATTATACACTTAATAGTTACATGTCAATTAACTAATATGTCTAAAATGTATTAACATGTCTAAAATTTAGATTAACTACTTATTCTTAATGGATTTTTGTGTTAAGCATTTTTTGACTTGTCTTTTCAGTTCCTTGACTATAGGCTTACTGAAATACAAATACTAATTTCTTAGATTAATTTGATTGTTTTCATTTAAAGTGACAAATACTATTAAAACATACAAATAACTAAAATATAGGCCCGGACATACCATTAGAATCATTATGCTTATTTGTGTATCATTTCAGGGCCATTCTAGTATAAATTTCAAAATGGTATACATGTGTTGCTTGCTACAAGTAAGAAACAGAAAACAAATGGTACTAATGCTCATAAACGTACACATTTTTAGTGAATATCCAAGTTTAAATACTGCCAAATAAACTCCATAATGGAATTTAACTAGGGACTCTGAGAGTTATTTGCATTTTATCACGACTAATTCTTTATCCAAAGGTAGATAACATTTCACAACAGGCAGTTTGGGGAAGGACATTTTTTAAGTTCCTGATGACATCCCCTTGGAGCTGCAGGGGCCTCAGTTACTAGAAGCCCATCTGTTAAGCTGTGCCTATAGGAACCTGCCAGCAGCCTGCAGGAAGGAATACAAAGTGGGATGATGGTCTGGCAAAGGCCTAGGGCACATGTGGAGAGAAGGCCAGGGACTTTCTCTTCTACAAGCAGACTTGCTAGTTTCTCCGTGGAAAGTACTTTTGGTTTGCTGTGCAAAATCAGTTCCTGGGAGAAGTTTAGGTTGTGACTGGTTCTTTTTCACTTTGATTGAATATTCCGATTGTTGTTAGGATAGCAAATTTACCAAATTACCATATAGAGTAGAACTTCTGCAAGTTGAACTAGGCCTACTGTACTGAGAGGTACATCTGGTGTGTGTCCAGTCTGTGAAATAAAGGGCACATGAGGAGGTGGTCAGTGTAGGGAAGTGGTCAACTATGGAGGCTCTACTACAATTTACGTGTAAAATACAAATCCTTATGTAAACACTGAAGTCAACAGGCTTTACTTTGTAAATTGTTATTGTCCTTAAAGAGCAACTGTTTACTGAGTAACAAGGTCAAATTTTATTATGCATAGTGACATAGAGTTTATGAGGAATGTATATAATTTTGGAAATTAGATTTAAATCTCAGCTCTGCTGTTACTAAATTGTTTTAGTGCATCTACTTTGTAAATCTAAGCCTATAACTCTTACAAAGAACAGCAGTGATGATTCTGAGGGATACTTCTGAAGACTTCTTGAGATGATGAGATGATACAGCTTAGCACAGTGCTTAGTATTTAATAAATTGGCATTTCACAGATTTGTCTCATTATTTAAACAAGGAAAACTAAAACTATTTCATAGATAAAGGGCAAAGAAGCTCTCTAAAATTAAATTGTTCCGAACGTTGTGATCCAGGTAGACTGTAGAAAAAAAAACATCAATTCATTTCTTTTATTCATTGATTTGAAATTATATAAATGCAAGTGAAAAGGAAAAGATAATTTTCATACTAGTTCTCCCAGTGATGTTGATGTCCCATTATAAATTCAGGAATTCAATTAGTAGGAATCTGAAATTTAACAGGGACTATAAAATATATAAATACATTAGAAAATATACCCATGATATTGTACTTAAAAAGACAAAAGGAAAGGCATGGATGAATGAGGTACTATTAATCAAATATTAAAGATTAAAATTTATGGGAAACTTTAGGTTAAAATTTTATTAGATGTTAATTATATCATATATGGTTGTTTTTGCAGAAATCCATCTTCTAAATTTAATAAAGTAAATAATCTGTTAGGCTACTAAAGTTATACCTCTCTTAAATTAGGTAGGGAAACTGCACTGTGTGGGTGCGCGGTGGTTTCATGCCATTGGTCAACCATATGGCACAAAAGAAGTTAGCCTGAGGTAAGCACAGAAGAACACTCATTCAGCTAAAGTGGTTAAAGCCTGAAGCTTGCCTTATTAAATGGTCTAGTTTATGAAGGTCAAGGATGACATTAAAGAAACATATTATACAAATGATTCCAATGCTTCTACTTTACATGTCTCTAGTTCAATAGATAGATAGATAGATAGATAGATAGATAGATAGATAGATGATAGATGGACAGCTTTCATGGAAAAGTATCCTCTTGGTTATGACTGTACATGTGAATAGGATTGTTCACTGATAATTCCCCTACGAGCCTAGAATAGCACATTTCTGCCCAAGTGAACCAGATGTTAGCTGTATCTGAGCACTTAGCATGCTTTGTCCATTTGTTTGAGAATATTTATTGACAGAAAAATCACTACGTCACAATAGCATATGATCTCATATTTGTGTATTATAGATGATAATACATTTATGTATTATTGTGTGCATGTTATAGTCTGTATGTTACAAAATGTGTTCTACTATGAAGGTTTTGGGGGCAAATGACTATAAACCAAGAATGAAAATATTAAAAGAATGAAGGAATGAAGATGACTTCAGGAAGGGGAGGAAGAGTGGCACAGTTTAATATCATGAAGTTCAAAGCTGGAGGATTTTAGGGAAAAGAAAGGGGTAACAGACCGTCAATTCACCTGCCACGTGAGCTGCTAAATACAGGAAGAGGTGGGAGGGGAGACACCACTGGAGAGGGAACAGAGGAGAAATGGTTTTCCTGTGGAGCAAGAAGCAGCAGCAAGGTTCAGAAGAAAGTTTAAAAACAAAAAGGATTTCGCTGATGATTCATCTTGAATTCTCAGGGTTCCCTTCTTTAGGGAAAAATAACTATTTTTTTTTTTTTAAAGACTACTGATTTCAAGAAAATCTTTCCACTATGTTCCAAAACATATTTAAAGTAGCTTATAATGAGTCATAAAATAATGAAAGATGAAATAAATTAGAAAAAGGAAGCAAGAAAAAATTGCAAAAATATAAGAGTAGAGGTAGCATAGTAGTCAAATACTATTAATCCTGCAAATGTGCCAGTGGTCAGTCATAAACTGTGGGATGACTTTATTTAGCAGAAGCATAAAGTAAGAAACACAATTCATTAACTCTATGATTCACTGTTGATGAAGTGAAATAAAAATAAAAGCTGTTTATATGTATGAGAGGACTTTTGATTTTTCAGCTGGATTAGTATGTGATTTCATTGTCAGAAGGATTTGACAATTCATTAAATTTCAAGTAACCCACTTGAAAATTGTTTAATTTTTACAATAGCTACAAATATTTTTAAAAAGCGGGTTTATAGTTATTATTGATTGACTTCAATCCATCATCTGCTGGCTGTTTGCAAGCAGTATGGAGAAATACCTACCACTCTTAAAATAGGGTAGAGCAAAAAATACCTTTGCCTTTATATTTCATTCTATACAGTTGCCTGTCTAAATAACTCTCTTTGTAGTCGGTATATCAACACTTAATTTATTCAACCATTAAATAATTCTTGGATGTGAAATGGACATCAAGGCATTGTTGGGTATATTTTTCATGTAGGCAACTCAAGTTTTGCTTTAAAAATGGTTCTTCTTGGTATAGTTCCCACCTCCAGCAGACTGCCAAGCTTTGAAAAGTCATCAATGAGTTTCTAGAGTCAAGTTTTCTAAATTAAAACTAATCACGGCATCTTGGAAGATTTACTTTTCAGACAATACATTCTTTTTATAACTTTCCATTCTCTACATTACTAATGTTAAAAATTATAAGTTATGACATTTACTTCTACAGTACAACATAGTGACAGCTGAATCATTTCTGCCACCTGGCTCCCCAAAGTATTATTGTAAGGATTACATTTGAGATATTCTGTAGTACTGAATAAAGGGTCTGAATTATCAGGGAAAAATACATTAAGCAGATTAAGATCAACATTTTAAAAAGAATTACTGAGGTTTAGGTCTATCATGACAGAAAATTCAATCCAAAGATGATAAGGACTGAATAGTATAAACTTCTGAGAATTAATTTAAATATGTATGTATGGCTGGGCTTGATGGCTCACACCTGTGATCCTAGCACTCGGGGAGGCCGAAGCTGGAGCATCCCTTGAGCTCAAGAGTTCAAGACCAGCCTAAGTAAGAGCAAGGCACCATTTTTTACTAAAACAGAAAAATTAGCTGGGTGTTTTGGCAGGTTCCTGTAGTCCCATCTACTAGTGAGGATGAGGCAGAAGGATTGCTTGAACTCAGGAGTTTGAGGTTGCTGTGAGCTAGGCTGATGCCATGGCACTCTAGCTTGGGGCAACAGAGTTAGACTCTATTTCTAGTAATAATAATAATAATAAATGTATAGGTATTACTATAAAATTTTATCTAAATAAACGTGATGATAGCATTACTGATTCAGGGACTTATATGGCATTAAAAGGGGAACTATGCTCTAAAAACATTTATAAAAAAGATTTGGTGAATGGTATTACTGATAAAGTGCATGGCAGTTATGTTCATGTTTAGTTACATTTACAAGAAAAGGACACTTTAATGGTTTGAAAGTTTGTATCCTCTCCAAAATGCTTGTTGAAACTTAATGCCCAAAGCAACAGTATTAGGAGGTGAGGCCTTCTGGAGGTGATCAGGCCAGGAAAACTAATGTGTGCCCTTTAAAAACAAAGCTACTTAATGAAGTTATGCTCTACTAGGATTTAAAAATACTCAGAGATTAAATTAAATTATATCAGAATTTTATAAATAGTACAGAAGATATAATAAAGAAATAGACAATTTCTAACAGATAGCCATCTACTAAATATCACACATTATAGAAGCTATTTTCAAATATATCTAATTTATAGGAAAATGAAAATATTAGGAAATGTTCCATAAGGTTGTCAATTGAAAGGAGGCAACATTCATCTGAATTAGATACTAATTAGTAAAATAACTAATATGCATTTAGACAAAAAGTAGAGACATAACCTTATAAGGAAAATGAATAACTTAGTCCTAGATCATTTTTATAGCACTAATCACAACCACGTAATAGTTATGTTTATTAAAACTGAGTTTAGGCTCAAGAATCCATTCTAATAAATTAGACAATAAGTGTTTTAAAATGTACAAATAATCTTTTTTAAAGAATTTCCTCACCAGCTATGAGGTAAATCATGAAAAATCATTGCCTATGGGAAAATCTCCCTCTCCCTATTTTCCTTTTCTCTTTGGAAATGGACCAGTTTTATAACCATCTATTTCATCCCTCTAGCATCCTTCTCTACTCAGAGACCATCCACAACTGAGTCTTAGCCTGTCAGGGCTCTCCTGCGTACCAGAATTATAACACAGCACGAGTCTGCTGTGTCTGTGAAGTCGGTACAAATGAGTAACACATTTACTTTCTGAACAAAATAAGGTTTATACATTAAGAAACTAAAAAATAGAAGATGTAGCTCTGGAAATTCTGGCACACAGGAGGCACACAAAGAGTGTTCGAGATTGGGGTCAGACTGGGAAAGGCAGGGATGGTGGTTTGTCTGTTAATATTTTTTGGAAGAAATCAGTAACAACAGGACGCTTGATCTTTTGTGTTCTAGCAGTTCTCAGAAAGAAATTGCTAGAAACTGCTCATTAGAACAGCAGCACATCAAGAAATGAGACATAGGGCCTCCTTTTGCTGATAGAAAAGAACCTGGATCATCTAGTTCTATACAGGGAGTGAATTTCAGGAAGCTCAAAAGTCATGAGGCCCTTCCTCCCCTCAAAAATTTTACTACCTGTTGTAAGACACAGAAGCATCTTTACCAGGAAGATATTCTCTACTAATTACATAAAAACAAAAGCTTAGAGTTTTCATACCTGGTGATATACCATAGTGACTAGAAGCTCCTGCTCTAAAATTGTGAATGCTGCTCTTTTGTATCATGCTGATTATTAACTGTGAGACCTCTAGAGAAGTATGTGTATGGTGGCTTACACCCGTAATCCCAGCACATGGGAGGCTGAGGCGAGTGGACTACCTGAGCTCACAAGTTCAAGACTGATCTGAGCAAGAGCAAGAGCCCGTCTCTAAAAAATAGCCAGGTGTGGTGGCAGGCTCCGGTAGTCCCAATTACTTGGGAGGCTGACGCATGAGAATCACTTGAATCCAAGAGTTTGAGGTTGCTGTGAGCTATGACACCACAGCACTCTACCCTGATCACCAAGGAAGATGCTGTCCCACAAAAAAAAAAAAAAAAAAGAAAGAAAAGAAAAGAAAAGAAAGAACGAAAAAGAAAAAAAGGTATGTAATTTTACTAAATCCCAACTTCCTATCTATAAAATGGGGGCCATAGGGAAACTAATATGAGTGAGCATATACAGGGTTGTTATAACTACAGTACGCAGGCTGGCCATGAGAATAAAGAGATAACATGTGCCTGTCAAGTTCTAAACAATCAACAATGCTAGCAGAATTATTATCATTGCTAAAACATTATTAGAGATCACTAGTCAGCACAGATCAACGACCTCTTTCTAACCCTCACCTAATTTGGTAGAACATAGCAGGTTAAAAGATAAGAATTCAGAGAAAGGGAAATTGGGAAAGACCAGGGTCCCCAGGGAGGAAGTGTAGAAGGGTAAACTGAGGAAGGCAGGGTGCTGCTGGGACAAACTACTATGTAATTTAGATTCCAACAGGTCTTCTTAATCATATATGGACATTTAAAAAATATTTAATTTTTAAAAACATTTTTATTGATTCCTAATATGTGTGCATATTTCTGAGTTACATGTGATGTTTTGTTGCATACATAGCATGTATAATGATCAGGTCAGGGTATTAGAAGGACATCACCTTGAGTCAGGGTATTAGAGGGACGTCACCTTGAGTATTTATCATTTCTATGTGTTGGTGAAATTTCAAGTCCATTCTTCTCCCTATTTAGAATCATCCACAGTGCTGTTGTGAACTGTAGGTACTCTCCTCTGCTATTGAACACTATAACTATTCCTTCTATCTAACTGTAGCTATCATATGTCTATACTATAAAAAGACATCTGAGAACAGCTTAAGAGAAACATGGCCACTGCATTAGAAAGTTACTTTTATTTTAGCATAGTAAATTTTAGTATAAGATCTTTGTCCCCTTAAAATTTATATATCTAGTTATCACCAGTATAATGGATTATTGAGATCCTGCAATTTTTTTTTTTATTCTCTTAGATCATCACTCTGTGAACAATTTTTAATGCCTGTTAACACTGTCACAACTGGTGTATGAAAGCAAAGAAAATTGAAACTAAAGCCACTCACTTTTGCTATTTACTATTAGCTTCCTATAGAAACTGGTAGGGGAATAAGGCAGACACTGTTGGGTAATACAGGCTTTATCTGTATACTTTATTTTATTATTTGTATCCTCCAATGCAAAGAAAATAACCTGATACAGGTGACATAAAGTCCGTGTGTTGTCCACCTGTATTTCTCCCTGCTTGTCCTGTACATGGCAGTCAAAATGCAGGTTTTTAGGCTCATTTCTAGACCTACCACATAAGAATGAGTAGAGAGGAAATCTGCAAGTTTTTAACCAGCACACCAGCTTAAGAAACACTGATCCATCCTAAGTAAACCCCAAAAGTAATTCTGCATACTCAGTGAGAACGTTGCTCTGTCACAAGATGCTGTGGTAGCACTTAATCTGCTCAAGGATAAATATGCCTTACTTGCTAAAATGTTTATCTCTATTAGGAAGAGTGCACAAAGGGATTGAAAATTAAAAAAAAAAAAAATGGGGCAATAGAGTACCAAGTAGCATGATTTCCATGATTCAGATAACAGCTTTTCTCAAATAAACTTTCTCTTTTTTTATATACTTCTATGCAGAAGGTTGCTTTAATGTAAAATTCAAAATAAAGTTATATGTAACATACGTAAAATACTACCTCTACATTTATATGTTTAAAATATGTAATAATAGTTAGACTACATATATTCCTCTAGTCTCATATTTATGAAACTAGAGAAGGTAGAGTATAGAAGAAAAACCTTACATTTCAAATAGGTTAAAATCCAAAAGAACAAGGCCTGCAAGAAAGACCAAGCTTCACTCTTTACATGATGAGATCTTAAAACAAGTAGTTTATGCACTTGTAGATCGCATTCTTTTTTATAAAATACAATATTGTTAGTTCATACTATCTTGCCATCATGTAAAAGCATAAAAATATTAGTAAAAGGTGAAAGATTTATATGATCTGAAGAGAAACCAGCATATGTACACCATAGAATATTATGCAGCCTTAAAGAAAGATGGAGACTTTACCTCTTTCATGTTTACATGGATGGAGCTGGAACATATTCTTAGTGAAGTATCTCAAGAATGGAAGAGAAAGTATCCAATGTACTCAGCCCTACTATGAAGCTAATGTATGGTTTTCATATGAAAGCTATAACCCAGTTATAACCTAAGAATATGGGGAAGGGGGAGTGGGAGGGTGGGGGGAGGATTGGTGGAGGGAGAGTAATTGGTGGGGTTACACCTGTGGTGCATCTTACAAGGGTACATGTGAAACTTAGTAAATGTAGATTATAAATGTCTTAACACAATAACTAAGAAAATGCCAGGAAGGCTATGTTAACCAGTGTGATGAAAATGTGTCAAACGGTCTATAAAACCAGAGTATGGTGTCCCATGATCGCATTAATGTATACAGCTATTATTTAATAATAAAATAAAAAAATATATAAGTTAGTGATGTTTGGCAGAGACATGGCACTTTGCAAAGGCACAGAGGCCACTATTCTAAATGACATTTGTAATTTTGCAGTGCATAGGCAATGGGTTTTTGATGTCTGTGATGACTTTTTGGACATTTTATCATGAGGAAGGATGAACTATATACACAATATAATATTGATGGTCCTTGTTATTCAGTACTTGAAAGGAACTATCGAGTTTTGTGTGTTTTTTCGGGTTTCGGGAGAATTGCTTATGTAAAATATGTTTTGTCAATGTGAAGATGGGTAGATTTAAATCTGGTACCATTTGTCCTTTGGTCTGTGAGATAAAGTAAATGCATCGATTATATACGCATGTGCCTTTGTATGTATGTCTTTTACATACACTGTGTCATGTATACATGTGCACACAGTAACATACATATGTATTTAACTTCAGTACATTCTAATTTCAGACACGTATTAAAATCCTGGGAAAGAAAAACTGGGACAGAAAAGAGAATGTCTTACTTGACTCAGCATGATAGCAAGAAGTCAAGATGAACTTCCAACTACAAACTCCTTTTCCACAGAAAGCCAAGATTTCACCTGATATTGTGCAAATGCCTTTCTTCAAACGTCATTTCTTTGGAGGATTTTAAAACTTGAAAACAGTAGTTTAGTTTGTTCTAACATAATTTCACGGCATGAAACAGATTTTAAAATGTTGTATGTTCCTAATTTGTAACAGGTTTCTCACTGGAATTGTTAGAACTCTTAGTCTTTTAGTTGTTTATTGTTTACTGTGTAAACAGCAAATTACTATGCTATATATTCTGGGTCTTTAATTATTTCTTACATATTTCCAGCCTAAATGTTCCACAGAACCTAAAATTCAGTGTCTACAACTGCGAGATCTTTGACTCAGTCCTTCATTATCCTCTATTTTAAGTTCAAGTCTACGACTACAGTTTTGTCACCCAGAAATGCCATTGAAGTAGTATTCTGTTAATTCTTTACCTACCTACTTACATGCCCTCTAACTTCAGTCACAGTGAACCCTTACACTTTCTGGAATGTGATGTGCCTCTGGAATGTTGGACATGATGTTACCTCTGACTATAACGGTCACTCCACCTCAGTCACTAGGAAATTTTACTGGTTCTTTACCTCCATCAGGACACTTTTCCTCACCACCCCCCCATGAAGGTTTTCATGGTAATTCAAGTTACCAAAGTGTGTGATAAGCCAGGCTATATGCATATCTCTGGGATGTGCGGAAGTCTAATCCATGGCCAAGTTTTCTGAGACTCAAAGTTTCCTGAGACTCAAATTTCTCACACATATGCTGTTGGTTCACAGTGTGGAGATGACTCCTCTGCAGCAAACAAAGGAACCCACAGACTGTGCCTGGACGTTTCTCAGCTCCTTGTGTTTTGTGTGGATTCTTTCTTTTGCTGTAACATTTTCTTTGTCTTTATTAAAGACTTTCATGAGACTCCAAGGGTCTTATCTGTCATTCAACAGCCATTTTTGTGTAAGTCTTATAGTTTTCTTCTGAGAGACCATGAAGTAGGCATTTTATACCCCTAGAGTCTGGCACCTATCACATGCAGAAGAAAAATAAGGTAAATATTCATGTCCTATTTTATTAGTTATTCTGAGTCACAAACTTTCCTCTGAAAACCAGGTCAAAATACTGTTAATTTAAATCTTAAAAAAACAAACAAACTCATTATAGGTACAATTATATACACATCATCTACCAAAAGGTGATTCATGGTGAAACAGACAACAAAATAATAAATTTTTAATAGTTCATTAACCCTTTAACAAAATATTTCCATTTTTTATTGCTGGTCATTGAAAGAGATACTTCTCCTACTTAGTCAGTTATTCTGTTTCATTTACCATAATGTTTGTATGTTTGTATTCTTCACAATTTTTGAAACACTGGAAAACACAGAAAAGTTCATTACTTATGAAATTTACTAAAGAAATAGTAAAACACAACATTCATTTGTTACTTTATTACAAAAAATCAAACTAAAGATGTACAAGTATTGTTGTTCTAATGCTCATAGTTCTGTGCTCTGTGTTTATTTCTACTAGAAACTTTTCTCCATCTTATTTGCTTTTTTTTTTTGTGAGAATTAGTCACTATTTTCCTTCTTTCTTTCTTTCTTTCTTTCTTTCTTTCTTTCTTTCTTTCTTTCTTTCTTTCTTTTATTGTGGAGAAGGGGCGTGGAAAGAAGGCAGGGGAAGAGGTGCATGACAGGGTCGGGCCAGTGGCATGGTACCACATTGGCCGTATCTAGGTAGAGGCAGTTTTAGGCCGGGCCTTGCTGAGTCATTGCTACGCGGAAGTAGCTCCATGGATCTACTTCTAGTCAGGCTCTGGAAGTTGCACTAGGCCTCAGGCACATGGCAGGGCCCAACAATTCCCTCTTTTGTTTTTTGTATGGCGGAAAAACATAGCCCCGTCTTAGGTTGCCTGCTCTTGCAGTTTCAGTCTTACCCGTCATGGGGATACAAACATCAATGGGTTCTTTTTTTTTTTTTTGAGACAGAGTCTCACTTTGTCCCCATGGGTAGAGTGCTGTGATATTATTTTAGTTCACAGCAACCTCAGACTCCTAGGTTCAAGTGATCCTCTTGCCTTAGCCTCCTGAGCAGCTAGTTATCTGGCTAGTTTTTGTTTTCTATTTTTAGTAGAGGGTGGGTCTCACTCTTGCTCAGGCTGGTCTTGAACTCCTAAGCTTGAACAATCCACCTGCTTCAGTGCCTATTGGTTCTGTTTCTCTGGAGAACCTTGACTATTCCTGGTGACTGAGTCTAAATAACTGACTTCACAAGAGACAGATGCATAAACCAGTATTAACTACCAAGTGGACAAGAATAGTTCTGAGCATAGGCCAGGGCATTCTCTCTTGTAGGGAAATGGATTTAGAAGCCAAATAATAATCAGAAGATTGCATAATGAACATGGAATAAGAGAAAAGGAGGTATCTAGAACTAGGGGATATTTCATCTGGTTCTGGAAAAAATTCCAGAAAAAATATCCTTGCCCCATGAGAGTGTAAATCTCTAGTTACTGAAAATATTTATGCCCACGAGATCTGGGTGCTGACTAAACATCATGTTCTCAGCCTCTGAGTTTCTCCCTTAAGGCTCCATGTTACTCCTCTCCCACATTCTCTCTTCAGACTGTATCACTAGATTTAACTGTTCTTAATTACAGTCACATTCCAAACAGGCCTTCTCAAACTTATACATCCAAATCAGATGACTAATTTGAACTATTCTCATATACAATATACATTTGCTGATAATCTTTAGTTCAATGGAGAGTTCAATTCACCTGCTTACCTTATTTCCAGGTTTTTGAAGAGAACTCCACTCTTCTTTGCAGTCTCATATTATTTATTACCCTGACTTTTCCATAAAACAAATGTGTACATTTAAAAAAATTTATTTTTCTTAGAAACAGGGTCTGGCTCTGTGGTGCAGGCGGGAATGTGGTAGACTCATCACTGCTTACTATAGCCTTAAACTCCTGGGCTCAGGTGATTCTAGAGATATACTCCACCAGGCCAGCTAATTCTTTTTTTATGTTTTGTAAAGATCAGATCTCTTGCTATGTTATTCAGGGTGGTCTAGAACTCCTGGGCTCAAGCAGTCCTCCCACCTCAGCCTCCCAAAGTGCTGGAATTAGAGATGTTAGCCACCACACTCAGACTGTATTTTAAAATCTATTGCAAAAGCAACAGAATGGTGAGGTGCACCTTTAACAGCCGTCACATGATTGAAGTTATGTTTTTTTGTTTTTGTCTTATTTGTTTTTTTACTTTGTCTCTACCCCTTTAGTCTCCTCTTCTCTGGTCCACTCTTCGTATTTTCTGGGGATCAGAGGGTAGGCCTCCAAGAGGCTCTGCCATCTATGCTGCTCAAATCCAGGGCTCCAAATTGGTCACGGCACTATAGATGGCCAAAACAGTTACATTTCACAAATATTTATTGAGCCATCTACTACATTCCAGGCACTGCGATTACAGGATGTCCCAAAGTCGGCACACATAGGGAAAATGGAAATAGTAGCTAAATGTACCTTTATTTACAAAATATTCATTGCAAAATTTTACAAAATATTGTCTACGTGTTGGCCACCTCTTTGTAAAATTTTGTAATGAATATTTTGTAAATAAACGTACATTCAGCCACAAGTTCGCGTTTTCCACATGTGTGGTGACTCTGGGGGCACCTGTATAAAGGACTGAGACATCTTTGCCCTAAAGGAGTTGGTAAGAGGTACAAGATCAATGAGGAAGTAGGTGGCATTAATTCACAGTTGACAACAAAAGTACTAAAAAAAAGAAACGTATTTAAGAAGTATGAAGAACCCTAGTGGAATAATATCAGGTTGATCCCAGGCCAAGGAACCTCTAGTTACAAGGTAACTTGAACTCTTCCTCATTCTTAGCTCCCCGCCCACATAACCCAAGCTCGCCGCCTTCCAGGACTTGGGCGATGCTAAGCCGGGGGCGCCACCACCCACAGCTGCCCGGCTCCCATTGGTTGTAGGGGAAAGCGGTAAACCAATCCCCATAGACTTTAACGCCCGCCTCTCGGGATCACTTCCGCTGTTGGGGTCAGGCTCCGCCCAGCCTTCCCGGCGTCACCCGCGCTGCTGGAGTCAAGATGGAGGAATATGCCCGGGAACCTTGGTGAGTCTCATCTGCTGTCCTCTGCTGACGGTCCTGGTTCATCTCTGTCTAGTCTTCCAAGGTGCAAGCCATACTCAGCTACAAGCTGAGTCGACTTGGGCCTGGTAACCGTGGGCAGTGCAGACTCGAGAGGCCATTCGGCTTCTCAGCCCTGTACCCCACCCTGTCCACTCAGCCGCGTGAGCCTCGCCGCCCACAACCTAGCATCCTTGTGACCTTGTAGTGGATGAGGAGGAGGTCTAGGAACATCCCAACGCAGGGTGCATTTGACCTTATGCGGGGTCGGTGGTTGTGCTGTCTGCCTGCTTAGGTGACCTTGGACGCGTCCCTATCTCTCGCTTTGCTCAGTTCTCTTGTTGAGGAGAGGAAGGTAGGCCTCTCAGGGAGTACTGTTCTTGAGGCCTTATCTCATTATATGTGTCTTCCGGGTGAGGCATTTCAAATGAGAGGGACTTTGTTTAACTCAAGGGGGTTGTATAAGCTCTGATAAGCTGGAGCCTTGTTTTCTTGCTTGGAATTCCCCCTTGGAGGGGAAAGAGGACAAAGATTATCTGGAATATAGGAAGAGATCGTAGCTTGTGTTCACAGAGAAGCCATGAGTAGAAATTTATTCTTTCATTCAGTTCTTATTCAGTGAAGGCTGTATGTTAGCAGTTGGTTAGGTTCAAGGACTAAAACATCAGTGCATTAAGCATGTAAGTAATAATTATAAAATGGTGTAATTGCTATCAGAAAAGTCCCAGTTTGTCTGATTTTAAAGTTTCTGGGGTCCTAAGTGAAAAATCAACTCTCCATATTTGGGTTAATCACCTATTATTTGAGAGCAAGAACCATGGTGTCCTTAAATTGTGAAAGTGTCCAGGACTTTGAATTACTCCTCTACTATTCTTATCCCTGAAGCCTGCTTTATGCTCTCCACCACCACCACCAAATAGCATACAGGGATGTATGTTGCAGTGCTTCTGTGGCTCTTCAAACTAACTTTCTTCAAAGGCAATTATCCCCTTCATAGATTGTGCTCAGATATACAGGAGTCAGCACACTATACACTGCTGCTTCAAATAGCATAATGACAGGTTAGCAGGGGGATAATGTATTTAACTTTGTTGCGATAAAGAACTTACAAAAGTAATGAGTTTTCGTTTACTAAATCATAGTATTAATACATACATCCTGAAGCAATACGTCAGTTATCTGGTTAATTTTATAGTCAAAAGTTCCTTGATCTTCTGACTAGCCTATTTGGTTACAGCATTTTCTCAAGTCATTTATAGGCCAAATGTTTATTGGTTGCAGTGGGCCCTGCTGTGGAATCTGTCACATCCCTTAGTGTGTTAGGAAAGCAGGTTTAATGGCTTATGAATGAAATATGATTATCTTTCCCCCCCCTGTTCTTAGCCCCTGGCGAATAGTGGATGACTGTGGTGGGGCCTTTACTATGGGTACCATTGGTGGTGGTATCTTTCAAGCAATCAAAGGTTTTCGAAATTCTCCAGTGGTAAGTGAGTGATGGTCTTATTTTATTCTCACTTGATAGATGGGTTTGGTAATATTACTGGGGGTCCCATCAGTGGGTTTTACTTCCAGTATGTTATACTTTTGTTTGCTTCCTTTTGTTTTCTTTATAGGGAGTAAACCACAGACTAAGAGGGAGTTTGACAGCTATTAAAACCAGAGCTCCACAATTGGGAGGTGAGCAAAATGTATTCATTTGTACTTTATCTTTTTCTGTTTATTTGAAGATGGAGCTATATTTTTTCTTTCAAGATTGTACCAATTAGTCATTTTAGTTTGGATTAACAGTTTGTCACAAATTAATATCCCTATAGGTTCTTGGTTTATGGTTTGTTCAAGAAAATTAACTTCAATTGGGACTGTCGAGGTGGCTCATGCCTGCAATCCTACCACTCTGGGAGGCTGAGGCAAGTGGATTGCCTGAGCTCACAGGTACAAGACTAGTTTGAGGAAGAACGAGACCTTGTCTCTAAAAATACCTTGGTGTTGTGGTGGGCACCCATAGTCCCAGCTGCTGTGGATGCTGAGGCAAGAGAATTGCTTGAGGCCAAGAGTTTGAGGTTGCTGTGAGCTGTGATGCAACAGCAGTGTACCCAGGGTGATAAAGAGAGACTCTGTCTCAAAAAAGAAAGAAAATTAACTTGAATTATTGTATCCATTTGAAAATGTTGTCTCTGTCCTTCAGATGCCCAGTGACTTTTTTTTTCCTTCTCCAGAAGGAAGACATTATGTTTAAAGTTCAGGTTTGTGAGAGTCATGATTGATAGCTTCTGAGGTAGCATAAAGCTGAAGAGAATGTGATCTGAAGGATTGGGGTTTCATGAGAGAGAAACTGATCAACCTCATTGGGCTCTTCTCCAAGGTTAGCTTTTGGACATTGTATGGAGGTCAATGCAAAATTTGAAAAGATTATATTCATTGCAGTTTTTAAACTTGGTTGTTCAGAAGCTTGGAGAAAGGAGATGACAAGAAAGTTTGGAGGTTATATTTGGAAGATAGTCAGATTGAAGAGACTGTATATAAGACATGAAAAAGACTTAATACTTACTTCATTCCTTAGAAATTTTGTGCATCAGAGTAATCTCTTTGTTTTCAGCATATTTTTCTTTTGAAGATAGTAGCTAATAGCTACCATTTACTGAATGCTTACTATTTGCTAAGCATTATGCTGCTAAGTGTTTTACAACATTATCCTATTTGAGTCTCACAGAAGAGGTTAGTACTGTTATTACCCTCATTTTCCAGATGAGGAATTGATGCTGAAATGATCGTGTCTTTTTTTTCCCCCTCTGCAATTGTATATTCTGGAAAGTGAATAGTAACTAATTTTCCTTTGTTTTGATGGTTGCTATGATGTTCAAGAATGAAAAGTAGTATTAAGTCACGCCAAACCCTGAATCTCTAGTATATGCAAAAGTCATAATAGGTTTTTATACTTGGTTTCTGAGATGCTTCCTTTATTTATTTAGTTATTTATATATTTTTTATTTTGAGACGGAGTCTCACTTTGTTACCCTCGGTAGAATGCCATGGCATCACAGCTCACAGTAACCTCAAACTTTTGGGCTTAACCGATTCTCTTGCCTCAGCCTCCTGAGTAGGTGGGACTACAGTTGCCTGCTACAACACCCAGCTATTTTTTAGAGATGGAGTCTTGCTCTGGCTCAGGCTGGTCTTAAACTCGTGAGCTCAGGCAATTTATAAGGCCTCAGCCTTCCAAGTGCTGGGATTACAGGTGTGAGCCACCGTACCTGATCCCCATTTCCTTTTTTTAAAAAGAAATCTTAAATAATAAACTTTATTTTAGGCTGGGGGAAGTGGCTCACACCTATAATCCTAGCACTCTGGGAGGCCGAGGCAGGTGGATTACTTGAGCTCAGGAGTTTAACACCAGCCTGAGCAAGAGTGGAATCTTGTCTCTACTAAAAATAGAAAAACTGTCTGGGCATTATGATGTGCATCTTTGGTCTTAGCTACTTGAGAGGCTGAGGCAAGAGGATCACTCAAACCCAGGCGTTTGAGGTTGCAGTGATCTATGATGCCATGGCACTCTAGCCTGGGGCAACAGAATAAGATTGTCTCAAAAAAATAAATAAAAAATAAACTTTATTTTAGGGTAGCTTTAGATTTACAAAAATATAGGAAAGATTGTACAGAGTTCCCAAATACACCCATACCAAGTTTTCTCTATTAACATCTTACATTAGTATGATACATTTGTTATAATTAATTAAGCAGTGTTGATATGTTATCATTAACTAAAATCCATAATTTATTCACATTTGGGGGGGTATTTTTATTTTTTATGTTTTTTAAATTTTTTAAAATTTATATATTTTATTAAATCATAACTATGTACACTGATGCATTTATGGGGTTCGGTGTACTGATTTGATGTACAATGTGAAATGCTTACATTGAACTAAGTAACACATCCATCACAATTATACTCTTTTCTTAATAGTTTTTTGTTTTTGTTTTTGTTTTTTGCTGTTTTTGGCTGGGGTGAGGTTTGAACCCACCACCTCCTCTGTATGGGGCCAGCGTCTTAATAGTTTTGAAATGTACCATTGCATCATGCACATTAGATGAGGTTCCCCCAAATATCCTCCCACCTCACCCCAGGGGATTATTTTTGTTTCAAAATATTGCATGCAGGAGTTCAAATGCTTATGGTTACATGTATCAATTTTGTTATGCTTGAGTAAGCATTATGAATGTGCCCATCACCCAGATAGTGTTCATTGTATCCATTAGGAAGTTTTTGCCTGTCCCTACCCCTTCACCTCATACATTTTTATCCAGTTACCAAACAATCAGGTAACTGTCATTGCCAAGAGAAGCCTGAGGAGACGTGACAACTGAATGAAATGTAGTACCCTGGAACAGAAAAAGGACATTAAAAACTAAGGAAATCTGAATAAAATATGGACTTCAGTTAGTAATAATGTTATCAATATTGAGTCACTAGTTGTGACAAATGCTCCATGCTAATATATTATAGAGGGTATCCATAAAGTTTGTGTGCAGTTTAAAATAGTTGGCTATTTTAAATTGCACATGAACTTTATGGACACCTGTATTATTAAGTAATGTCTGACTTCTTTCAGTACTAATTTGAGACATTTCACTTTGATACTTGTTTCATTTTTATTGGGAAGGTATATCCTCATTCTTTCAGATGAATGTTTTTCCTTGTGATTATCTTTCAAGTTTTTTTTTTTTTTTTTTGTATGTGCTAGAGTGCCTTGGCCTCAGTCTGCCCACAATAACCTCAAACTCTTGGGTTAGAGGGATCCTTTTTCTTCAGTCTCCTGAATAGGTGGGACCGCAGGTACCTACCACAACACCAGCTAATTTTTCTGTTTTTAGTAGAGATGTTTTTAGTGATGGGGGTCTCTTGCTCAAGCTGATCTCAAATTCCTGAACTCAAGTGATCCCTCCCTCCTCAGCCTCCCAGAGTGCTATCAAGATTTTTTTTTTGTTTAGAGACAGAGTCTCATTATGTTGCCCTTGGTAGAGTGCCCTGGTGTCACAGCTCACAGCAACATCAAACTCTTGGGCTTAAGCCTCCCAAGTAGCTGGATCTACAGGTGCCTGCCACAATGCCCAGCTGTTTTTTTGTTGTAGTTGTCATTGTTGTTTGGTAGGCTCGGGCTGGGTTCAAACCTGTCAGCCCTGGTGTATGTGGCCAGCACCCTAACCACTGAGTACAGGCACTGAGCCTATCAAGACTTTTTTAGAGCATATTTTACAAAACCATGAATAAGTCAAAAACTTGTGTTCTTTTCTTTTTTAAATTTTTTGAGACAGATTCTCACTCTGTGCCCTGGCGTTAAGTGCTATGGTGTCATAGCTCACAGCAATCTCAAACTCTTGGGTTCAAGTGATCCTCTTGAAGAGGCCTCAGCCTCCCAAGTAGCTGGGACTACAGGTGCCTGCCACTACACCTTTTTTAGAGGTGGGGGTCTCACTCTTGCTCATGCTGGTCTTGAACTTTTGAGCTCAGGTGATCCACCCACCTCGGCCTCCCAGAGTACTAGGATTATAGGCGTGAGCCCAGCCAACTTGTGTTTTTTTGGGGGGAGGGGCAAAGTCTCATTATATCACCCTTGGTAGAGTGCTGTGGCGTCACAGCTCACAGCAACCTCAAACTCTTGGGCTTAAGCGATTCCCTTGCCTCAGCCTCCCAAGTAACTTGGGACTATAGGCGCCAGCCACAATGTTCGGCTATTTTTAGAGACGAGGTCTTGCTCTGCTTCAGGTTGGTCTCAAACCTGGGAGCTCAGGCAATCCACCTGCCTCGGCCTCCCAGAGTGCTAGAATTACAGGCGTGAGCCACCATGCCCAGCTAGTATTCTGACTTTTGTTCACTGTTCATTCAAACATGTGTTTGCAAGTATTTGGAATATTAGGGTTTTGAAAGTATAGTGAATGTTATATAAAGTTACTTTTGACTAGCATTTGAAATATAAGATGAAATCAGTATTTGTTTGTTTGTGAAATAGGTAGCTTTGCTGTTTGGGGAGGTCTGTTTTCCATGATTGACTGTAGTATGGTTCAAGTCAGAGGAAAAGAAGATCCCTGGAACTCCATCACAAGTGGTGCCTTAACAGGAGCCATACTGGCAGCAAGAAGTAAGCAATCATTAAAGAAGTCACAGTTTTTGGAAAACCTTAGTTGTCTTAATTGAATGACATCTATAATATATAAAACTGAGCATTGTTTAATGTGGTATGGCATGAACATACAGCATATGATTTGGGAAAAAAAAAAAAAAAAGGAAGGGAATTTATTTGCAATGTTTGAGAATGAGAAAGCATGGGGTGCTAACCCTTAAATTTCAGTGGTTAAGAACACTTTAGGGGCGGCACCTGTGGCTCAGAGAGTAGGGCACCAGCTAGGTGCCCTATACCAAAGGTGGCGGGTTTGAACCCGACCCTGGCCAAACTGGAACAAAAAAATAGCCGAGTGTTGTGGTGGGCACCTGTAGTCTCAGCTACTCAGGAGGTTGAGGCAAGAGAATTGCCTAAGTCCAGGAGTTGGAGGTTGCTGTGAGCTACCGAGGGCGACAAAATGAGACTCTGTCTCTGAAAAACAACAACAACAAAAAAGAACACTTTTGATCTCATTTCTGTCATTTATTAGCTGTGTGACTGGGCAGTTTATCAAACTTTTTGTGCTATTCTTTGTTCATCAGTATTCTGAACTTAATACAAGTACCTGCTACTTAGGGTTGGTGTGAATAAAGAGCTTAGAATAGTCTTCTGGATCTTTGGGAAAGAAAGCAAACCAGAATTTCTTTAGGCTTACTAGTTTTAGACCAGGGGCTCACAAACTTTTTCTCTAAAAAGGCCAGATAGTAAATATTTTAGGCTTTGAGCAGCTGTGCAGTCCTTATCACAACTACTCAATTCTGCTGTCTTAGCAGGAAAGCAGCCACAGATAACTACATAAATGAACGAGCATGGCTGTATTCTAATCAAATTTTATTTACAAAAACAGGCAATGGGCTGTGTTTGACCTCTGTGCCATAGTTTGCTGACTAGGTCTTGGACAGTGAGAACAAGAGTTTGGAAATGGAGGGAGCAATATAGATAGCTTTCTCTTTTACTATCTTTTACAGTAAACTAGATTTTCTATTAAAGAAATCTCTTTGTTGCTACTGTCTTCAGATGGACCAGTGGCCATGGTTGGGTCAGCTGCAATGGGTGGCATTCTCCTAGCTTTAATTGAAGGAGCTGGTATCTTGTTGACAAGATTTGCTTCTGCGCAGTTTCCCAATGGTAAGTCTCCTTTCTACTCAATATTGTAATGGAAACATTTTGGAATGGTTTCCTTATGTTAAGAAAGATCATATTTTGTCTGCTAAAATATAGTAGTTTTTGACTTCTCTGTATTATGTATGTATTAATATACTGTGATTTATGAGGACTGTGATAATAGGCTGTGGTTCTAGTTGAAAAAGTGGACATTATTTTTAGCCACAAAACCAAAATGCTTTAGTTAGATAATAATTCTTAGGTTTTATCACTGCCTTATTGCGTATTCCAAGATATTTCTGATCATTCTAAAGGTGCTTAAAGAATGGTTATGTAGATGTGTAACAATAATGGTATCAAGCAATTTCTTACTGTGCATTTTTGTGCTAGGTACTGTTGTAGGTGCTGAGGATACATTAGTAAACAGGACATTCCCTGCCCTGAAGGACTTAACGTTCTATCGAGGCAAAACAGACTGACCATTAAATGAGATAAATGAGATTATTTCAGATAGTGTTGCTTGCTTTTTTTTTTTTTTTAAATCTCCATTTTTTTTAATGGCTGAATATGGTGTAGATATACCACAGCTTGTTAATCCATTCCTGGGTTGGTGAGCATTTAGGCTATTTCCACATTTTGGTGATTGTAAATTGAGCTGTAATAAACAGTCTACTGCAAGTGTCCTTATGATGAAAGGATTTTTTTCTTTCTGGGTAGATGCCCAGTAGTGGGATTGCAGGACCAAATGGGAGGTCTAGCTTGAGTTCTTTGAGGGTTCTCCATACTTCCTTCCAAAAAGGTTGGAAGTCCCACCAGCAATGTAAAAGTGTTCCCTTCTCTCCACATCCACGCCAGCATCTGCAGTTTTGAGATTTTGTGATGTGGGTCATTCTCGCTGGGAGTGTTGCTTGCTTTGAAGAAAATAAAATAGAGAGGTTGAAACTGACTTATGTTTGGAACGGTCATTTTAGCCATAGGAAAAGTCTCTAGGAATTTGGTAATGTAATTTATTGCTATAATTGTTCCTCTTATGTGATGCATAGGGAAAAGTTAAACTGTGGGGTTTAATAATCATTATATGGTCATAGAATAACATTTGATCAGCTGTTAACTTGTACAGTTTCTTTTATTTTTATTTTTTTTAAGAGACAGAGTCTCACTCTATTGCTGAGGCTGAATTGCAGTAGTGTGATGATAGCTCACTGCAATCTCCAACTCCTGGGTTCACGCCATCCTCTTGCCTCAGCTAGAACTGCAGTCTTACACCACCATGCCCGCCTAATTTTTTTATATTTTGTAGAGATAGAGTCTTGCTATGTTACCCAGGCTGGTCTTAAACTCGGTGTAAGTGACTCTCTTGGCTCAGCCTCCTGAGTAGGTGGGATTATGGGTGTGAGCCACCCCACCTGACTGTTAACTGGTACAATTGCTTGTAACTACTAACAAGTTCAATGTCTCAGCTGGACATGATGGCGCACACCTGAAAGACCCAGCTACTCCGAAGACTGAGGCAGGATGATTGCTTGAGCCCAGGAATTTGAGGCCCACTGGGACACATAATAAGACCCCAGCTCTTTAAATTAAAAAAAAAAAAAAAGAAAAAAAAGAAACACTTCACTGTCAAAATGAAAATATCCCTTGACATTGAAACAAAGCAGAAAGATATTGTGAATCAAATTATAGTAGTGAAAATGTGTTGGTTCGGCGCTCATAGCACAGTGGTTATGGCGCTGGCCACATGCACCAAGGTTGGTGAGTTCGAACCCAGCCTGGGCCTGCTAAACAACGACAGCTGCAACCAAAAAAATAGTGTGACATTGTGGCAGGCTAGTTGGGAGGCTGAGGCGAGAGAATCGCTTGAGCCCAAGAGTTTGAGGCTGCTGTGAGCAGTGACGCCATGGCACTCTATCAAGGGTGACATAGTAAGACTCTGTTTAAAAAAGAAAGAAAGAAAGAAAATGTGACTTGGCATTTGGGAGGGAAATATATAATATAGATAAATTTAAAATTATTTTTGGAGCTTGGAAAAGATACAGATAGACTTAGGAATAGATCATACCTCCCAGTTTGATTTGATTTCCCTTAGGTACCTAGCAAGAGATTTGATATCTTTTTGGCACGGTTTTCAAGTGCTCTTACTCATTATATGCCAGTGACATGATCTCAATGACCTTACGGACCTTGTGACCTTTCGCTTCCATTTTTACAATCCTAACTTGTGAGTTAACGCACTGTTATTATGGTCATTTCCTAATTTTGCTTTTTAATTTGTTTTGACCACTTTGGATGAAAGACTTCACATAAAACATCAAAAGATTATTCTGTATTCGCAGAAATTCAGAAATGGATATAATAAAAACTTAGTTACTTTATCTTACAGGAATTGTCCTTGGTTACTTTGTTTTAGGCTTCTTCTTCAGAGGGAATGAATTTCCTTTTGAGTAATTAAAAGTAGACATGTAGAAATAGCTCAAAACAGGTGCATTTTATTTTTAGACAGAAAATTTATTTTTGAAAAAGCTGTATTGGGAGGAAGTCTTTGATGTTAATTATATTTTCCAGTGAACTTACGTGAAAAAGTTCTTAAAACAGTGATAAAAAATTAGCTTGAACTGTATCTAAGTGATAATGAGGGATATGTTTAATTTATCCTTTTCATCCAGTAATCTTCTCAAATTTTGTATAATGAACAGTGGAAGCTTCTGAGACCCCTTGGCCTGCTGGCAGCCAGGCAAGTCCCCGAGGCCTGAACGGGTTCCTTGCGCCTTCAGCCTCAGCCCTTAACCCTGCACAGTCACAGCCCACCTCACTAGCCCCCTTACCACCCCTTCTGCTGATCATGGTGCTCATTGGAGGCTGCTTCAACCTGTTCCCACCAGATCCTAGATCCTCCCAGATTGGAACCCTATGTGCCCAACAGGCCTGGGCAGGAGGGTGTGGAAGTCCCCAGAGACCCCACTGGGCTCTCTGCTCCTGAGCTGTACCACCCGTGTATAATATGCACCATTACGTTTCCTTTAAAAATTTGGGCAAAAAAGTTTGATTATATGTGACAAAATATCAGTTTTTCTATTTTTGGTTAAGACAGGTCTCGCTCTTATTCAAGCTGGTTTCAAACTCCTAACCTCAAATGATCCTTCTATTTCAGCTTCTCAGAGTGCTAGGATTACAGGTGTGAGCTGTCATCTGTCCTCCTTCCATCTTTTGACAACTAAAACTGCAAGACTTTGGGGGGTTTTTTTTTTGTTTGTTTGTTTGTTTTTTTGAGAGAGAGTATCAAACTGTTGCACTGGGTAGAGTGCCATGGCATCATAGCTATAACTCACAGCAACCTCCAACTCTTGCGCTAAGGAGATCATCTTGCCTCAGTTTTTTCTATTTTTAGTAGGGGTGGGGAGGAGGGTCTCACTTTTTGCTCAGGCTGGTCTTGAATCCATGAGCTCTAGCCATCCACCCACCTTGGCCTCCCAGAGTGCTAGGATTATAGGTGTGAGTCACTGCACCCGGCCTAACTGCAAGACTTTATTTCACAGCATAGAGGATGTCTTCCATTTCAGAGCTTATTCCTTGCTTAATTAGTTATATAAATTGGATTACTAAGTCTTCTTGAACATGACTAAGATACTGAAACTTAGTGAAAATAATTTTAAATAGCTACTGAAAAATATGTCAAGAGGTGGGAGAGATTCTTCTAATCTTGATATATGACAGCTTGCTATAGCAATTGCTTTAAAAACTTGAATATTGGCTCGGTGCCTGTAGCCCAAGTGGCTAAAGCGCCAGCCATATACACCAGAGCTGACAGGTTCGAATCTAGCCTGGGCCTGCCAAACAACAATGACAACTACAACCAAAAAATGGCTGGGCGTTGTGGTGGGAGGCAGAGGCAAGAGAATCGCTTGAGCCCAGGAATTGGAAGTTGCTGTGAGCTGTAATGCCACAGCACTACCCAGGGTGACAGCTTGAGGCTCTGTCTCAAAAAAAACAAAAAAACCTTGAATATTGCTTCTTACTATAATTAATCTATAATTAATCCATCCAACTTTCCTAGCATAGCATTTGGGAGCTATTCATTCTGGAACATAGCAGAAAACAGTCTGTCATATCTTATACCAAATTTGAAGGTTCTCCAGTACTCCAATGGGACTTAGGTGAATCAATAAAGAAATTCAGATTACAGCTTTAATATAGCACGTAACTTTTTAGTAGATTGATTTAGTTTCTATAGAGACTTATTCTTTTTAATTGTATACTATTCAGATGATTTTTTTTTTTTCTATTTTCTTTTAACAAGACCTGCCAGTGGAGATTTTTTTAAACCTTTTTTCTTACTTGCAGGTCCTCAGTTTGCTGAAGACCCATCCCAGTTACCTTCAACCCAGTTACCATCCTCACCTTTTGGAGACTATCGACAATATCAATAGGACATCTTTCTCAGGATTTCTTTAACAAAATGAGCTGTAGTTTGAGAAGGATTTCAGAAGATCAAATTACAATCGGTTTTTAAAAGTGTAGGTTTTTAAAACTATGGCCAAATAGGCTATGAAGAGACATTTAGCACTTTTTTCTATTTAAAGGAACAGGGGGTGGGAGTGTTAATAATACATTTATTTATTCACACTTGCATTGCATTTGTGATCAAAATGTCTCATA
>CAUYPK010067233.1:0-14044 GCA_963574355.1 Loris lydekkerianus | reverse complement strand
GCATTCCCACCAGCAGTGTAGAAGTGTTCCCTTTTCTCCACATCCATGCCAACATCTCTGGTCTTGGGATTTTGTGATATAGGCTAGTCTTACTGGAGTTAGATGATATCTCAAAGTAGTTTTGATTTGCATTTCTCTGATGATTAAGGATGATGAGCATTTTTTCATATGTCTGTAGGCCATGCACCTGTCTTCTTGAGAGAAGTTTCTCTTCAAGTCCCTTGCCCAGCCTGCAATGGGAACACTTGTTCTTTTCTTGCTTATACATTTGAGTTCTCTGTGGATTCTGGTTATTAAACCTTTGTCAGAGACATAACCTGCAAATATCTTCTCTTATTCTGAGGGCTATCTGCTTGCTTTACTTACTGTGTTCTTGGCTGTGCAGAAGCTTTTTAGTTTGATCAGGTCCCAGTAGTGTATTTTTGAAGCTGCTTCAATTGCCCAGGGGGGCTTCCTCATAAAATACTCACCCAGGCGTTTTTTATATTTTTAATAGAGACAAAGTCTCACTCTCATTCAGACTAGTCTCAAACTCATGAGCTCAAGCAATTCACATGCTTCAGCCTCCTGGAGTGCTAAGATTACAGGTGTGAGCCACCAGGCCCTACCTGATTATTTATTTTTATAAGCAGAATCTTTAGCCTGTGACGAGAGGGTGGAGCCTCTTCCAGGCCAGCAGCGTGGGCAAAAAAAAAAACTGTAGAGTACAGTTTGGTTGTATTTTGGTCTTAGAGCAGCTGGTTGGAGGCTAGCAGATATTGTCCTATCCAAGCCAGAAGACCTTGGTTTCCTTGTTCCTCCTCAGCCTGGTGGTGGCTGCAGCCAGTTTGGCCTAAATTCAGTTCAAATATAGACTGCAGCCTAGAATTAAACTCTCAAATGGTACTTTAGGCCTTTGACTATCAAGGATGCGGCCCCTTCTGGGAAAGCAGAATTGCCAACAATCCATGGGGAGTGTGATCCACTCACATCTCAACCCCAACAGCAGCCCACACTACAGTGGTGGGGGACCTCCCCAGCGCTCAATGGGAGCACCTAGTGCCCCACTCAGGCCAGTGGAGTAGCTTCTGCTTTGGTGAATAACCAGCATCTAGGTGTTCAGAATGGTGCCCACTGAAGCTGCTCTGGGCTTGGACGCCTGCAGAGTCTCTGTGGAGCAACATCTCTGTGCAATTTCTAGGCAGCTCCCTATGCTAAGCTCAAGGCCTACCTGAGTCTAGGGGTTTCCCTGTAGCCCACTTCAGAATATGAAGCCCTGGGGGTTTCTCTTATACTATTTCTCAGAGTCCAGGAGTTCCTCCCAGCTTTCAGCTGCCATCTGGACAGACAAATTGCCTTGCACTCCCTCCTTCCATACTTTTGGAGCTTTTCCTCACTTCTCTGGTGAATCCTAGCATTTTTCTTCTAGGAAATCTGTTCAAAATGTGAGGATCTACTTACTATTCTGGTTCTCTTTATGAAGGAGGTACATGCTACCTGTATCTAGTTGGCCAAAGTACACTTTAAATATAAAGACACAAATAGGTTATAGAAGAAGGATGGGGAAAGGTGCTGTATCAATAAAAATAATATGGAGTGGCTATTAATATTAGACAAGGGAGATTTCAGAGAAAAGCATATTTCCAGAGACAAGGCAGAAATTTCATCATCATGATGAGGTTAATTCATCCAGAGAACATGAAAATATTTAACATTTATGCATCTAATAATGGAGCTTCAAAATGCATATAGAAAACTGATGTGACTAAAATGAAAAACAGAAAAATTCATAATTATAGTTAAGGATTTCAGTACTTAATTGACATTTATAGAATATTCCACCCTTAAAAACAAAATACATGTTATTTTCCTTTGTACAAGGAACATTATGGAGATAGACTCTAAAACAACTATCAATAAATTTAAAAGGATTACATTTATATACAGTCTGTTCTCTGACTAAATGGAATTAAATTAAGAACTTCATAGAAATACATATAAATCCAATTAAAACACAAAGATTGTCATATTTGGTATGTGTGTGCATGAACACAAACATGACTGGGTACTGTTGGAAAATAGTAGGCGTAAGACACAAAGACTCAGAGAAGCTGAAAATCAAAAAACTGAAGAGTATATTTGAGGTAACAAAAGATCTAAGGCTAGTTTAAAAAACAATAAACATACTTTGAAAGAAAAAGCATCACTAGGATAAATAAAGTCATTATATAATGAAGATTTTTTAGTTCAACAAAAAGAGAAAACAGTTTTAAGTTTCATGCAACTAAAAAGAAAATATAGAACTTTCTAAAAATCAGCAGGAAAGATCCATCCTGGAACTAATAAGTGATTATAGCACAGGTGCAAGATACAGGTTAATATACAAAAGCAAATCGCTTTCTAATATGCCAGCAATAAATTTGAAATTAAAAACACAATGCCATTGACATCAGTACCAAAAAATGAATTACTTGGGAATTCATCTAACAAAATATGTACAGCATCTATCTGAGGAGAATTAAAGATGGATGAAAGAAATAACAAATCTAAATAAATAGAAAGATATTTTGTATTCATGCATAAGAACTCTTGATATTGTTAAGATGTCAGTTCTTTCCAATATAACCTATAGATTCAATAATATCCATATCAAAATCCCATCAAGTTATTTTGCAAATAATGACAACCCTCATTAAGATGATGAACTATGATGATGAATTAAACACATTATGATAATGAAATTCCTACCTCATCTCTGGCAAGTTTGTAGCTTATATGGAAAGGCAAAAAACCCAGAACTGTGAATACAATAACAAAGAAGAAGAGCTAAGTTGGAGGACTGACACTGAATTTCAAGACTGACCCTAACACTACAGTAATTAAGACAGTGTGGTACTGCTGAAGGCATAGACAAATAGAGCAGTGGAATAGAATTGAGAGTCCAGAAATAGAGCTACACAAATACAGTCAACTGATCGTTGACAAAGGAGCAAAGACAATTCAATAGAGAAAACAGTTTTTTCAGCAACTGGATGTCAGAACAGCTGCATGTCAAAAAAAAAAAAAAAAAAAAAAAAAAAAAAAAAAGACCTCTTACCAGATGCAAGAATGTTTATCATCATTAACTAGGCTGTGGACAGTGACAGGCCAGGCATTCCGCTAGGACTGGAGAATCAGCAATAATTAAGGCCTATCTCAGATCTTAAGACACACCCAGTCTAAGAGGGGAAAGAGGAAACCAGGAGAGTACAAGAGCCATCACACAGAAGGGCACCAAGGAAGGAAAGGAAAGAGCCATAGCTAGGGGACGGCGGGTGGTCCAGGAAGGCCCCCTGAGCAGGTGATGTTTAACTTGGGATCTGGAATGCAGATGAGCAGCAACAGGGATGGCAGAAGGGCAGAAAGTGTCCCAGGGAAGTCTTGCAGGGAGCCACTGTGCAGGGGTGTGGGGCGGGTGGGGGGAGCCAGTATTCAGAGCCAGAATGGCACGGAAGTGATGTGCTCACTCCTGATTTTGGGGAATGGAGCATTACAGCTGTGTGGCAGGTGGCCCAAGAAGGAGAGAGCTAAGTCTGGAAGACGGGTTAAAAGGCTACTGCCATAGTCTAGATGAAAAGTGATGAGGGTCCATCCAGGGCAGTTTGGATGGAGGGGATGTTTCATACGATAACCCTGGCACTGGAGGACTGACTGAAAGGGGCAGGCGAGGGGCGGATGTCAAGGATGACTTTGGTTTCTAAGCAGCCAACGTGGAGCATGGTGGGATGCAAGACAGAAAGAAGACAGGCTGCAGAGAAGCTGGTCTTAGTGAGGACGGGAGGGGGGTGGGTGAGTGAGCGGTACACATCCTGGGGTTAAGGTGCCCAAGGGAGCAATGGCTTACAAACAGCTGGAAATCTGCAAGTGGACCTCCACAGAGGTGGAGCCAGAGGGACAGACGTGGAGAACAGTTAGCAGGGTTACAGGGATAGACGAGATCAGCCAGAAGAAAAGAATGCAAGACAGAGCCCTGGGAAAATAAATGCTTAGGGAGGAAGGAGAGGCAGGAGGCCAAGAAAGGAGACAGAGTGCAAACAGCCAGAGAGAGAGGAGCACCAGGAGAACCTCCGGAAGCGGGTGGTGTCAAGCTGAAGAGGCTGACTGCACGGCTGCTAGGGGGCCGTCCTCTGAGCAGCAAGGACTGCTCTCCTCACTCGGGGATCTGCAGGTTTAGGGAGCTGTATACACTGGGTGGGAACAACCCCATCAAGAGAGTTGATAAACTGGAGGAAAGGGATGTGGGAGGTGGGGGCAGGCCTGGAAGAGAAGGAGGTGTTTGTATGCTGGGGGACCTGGGTCCATGGTCAGCATCAGAGGGAGGGTCCGGGAGAAGACGAAGCGCTGAAGGCCAGGAGTAATGAAGGGAGGTGACCAAAAGGACAGAACAAGGGCAGGCCAGCAGAGGGAACATCCTGAGCAGGAGAAGGAACTGAGCTATTCTGAGAGGTCGGGAGGGACGTGCTGGAGGTCGGCTGAGATGGGGAAGGGGTTATGGGAGCTCCCATGGGGCAGGGAGCTCATCTGCAATGAGTGAGGGCTTTGGGAGACACAAGACTGGGAGCTAAAGAGGACAGCATTGAGGGCTCAGGCCAGCCACTCTGGGGAAGAGGATGGTGGTAAAACAATGAATCTCATTAAAAGATCCTAGCCAGGAATTCTGGTCTGGGAGGGTTCAGAAGAGCTAAGCATGCAGCTTCAAGGCTCTCCTTAGGGCAAGGATTTGTAGTCCCAGCTATTCAGCCTTGACTTTCACCTTCGACCTTTGAATCACTTTTTCCCAGCACCAGTAGGGCCCATTTACACAAAAGAGAGCTAACATCCCCACCCTGTTGGTGTACACACATGCTCCACATCACGCTGGGAACTCCTGGCCAGCACAGGCCCACATCTGTTTCTTGCTTGTGGTTAAGTCCCCAGCAGAGAGGCACATGCAGAGAGGCATGTGACAAGCAGATGAGAGGGACACTAACCCCGAGGTTAGAAAAACCTATAACTTTCCCCCTCGCTGACCACAGGGTCAATCAACTCTAGCAGAATTAACTACTCCTCTGTCCATGGCTCTGGTAAGACAACTCCAGCACGAAGTGAAAACCACCAGAAGCTAATTTAACGGCATGCATGCAGTATTGCAAGCAGGCCTTCTGAGCTGTACCTACAAAAAACAAGGGGTGGTGTGGTGCTCCCAGGGGAACTTAGCTCTCCAGGGATTTGCAAATGGCCCTTGGCGAGGGGAGAGAGACAATGAGGGCAGAGCCATAGGAAGGTCCCAGGCTGTGATCTGGCACAGAGCTGACACAGCAAGTGTCCCTGGGCCATGGGGACAGGGATAACTGCCTATCCCTGGGCTGTCAGGACATCAGCTTCAGTCTCAGGCCAGAAAATTGAATAAACACTTAGAGTCATCAGTTCAAAGGACAGGACTGGTCCCCAATTCTTCTCCCCAGCAGACACAGCTCACAGCTGAGCCTGACTTTTTCTGCTGCTTTTGGAACAGGGAGGAAAGAAGAGAGAATTGGTCGTGCCCAAGTACTGTGCTGGCAGCACGATGTCAGAGCAGCCTTCACAGTCCCCTTGAGAGCTTACTTGGGTGTCCGTCTGTTGCTTACCCTAAACGCCTCTGCTGTGTCTTCATGCCTGTTTCCCTCTGGCACGCTCTGGTGGGATGGGCCAAGGAGGGCCAGCTGCCATGTGCACACATGGTCTTTGGGAGCCCACATCCTCCTAAAATGGTTTAGAGCTTTCTCTGTGTGTGCAGAGGTGCATTTCCTTACAGAGAGGAGTGATAAATCCTTAGATTTTTCAGAGACTCAAGGGAGGATAAAAAGTTGTTGGGGGTTAAGAGGTGCCATGGAGTAAGGACAGAGGGCTGGCCTTGGCCTGCCTCTCTCCCACTGGGTGTGGCGGATGTGAGCGAAGCACCTTCCTGTAATCCCTTGGTGTTCCTGGGCCATCATGACTGCAGGTGCAATGTGGGGCCTAAGCTGGGCCACCCAGTCACATCCTGACAATGGGCTCAGCTGGTTCCTCTTCCCTTCATCCATTCAGGACAGCAGGCTGATGTCTGCATCCACGAGGGTTCATCTCAGAACTCTGCCCCCAAATTGCCACCTGCTCAACCTGCAACTGCATGTGGCAAACAGAGTTGTGGAACATAAGGTGGGCGTTTCAAGGTCTCCCTCCTCCCTGGAATGGGGCGCCCAAAGCTGACTTTGAAAAACCAGAAGCCAAACACCACAAGGACACTGAGTTGATCCAGCCTTGGGCTGGGGCCAGCACACTTCCCATCTGCCCCTCCAGGGGCTTAGAGGGCTGCCCAGTGCACCTGCACATGAGGACCAGCTGCCCAAACAGACTGGCCAGGGGTTCCCGAAAGCTCAAAGGAGGTACAGGGCATGCTGATCCCTCCAGGTAGGAGGGATGGGAGGAAACAGATGGGAGAGGAAGCACAAGTATGTGGGTCTGGGATGAGCAGTGAGCTACATTCTGAGAATCTCAAAGCACGTGCCACCCCCAAGGCCGCCAGGCCACTAAACTAGGCCAAACCCACCCTTCCCAGCCTGATGACCACAGACTATCTAAACACTTCCAGATGTCCTTGAAGGCCGCGCAGGGAACAGCAAGCAAAGCTTGGACAAAACAGAGTGAAAGATCACATCTTAGGAAAGACAGGCCATAAATTATAATTATGACTTCCTACCCAGAAGGAGGGAAAGACCCTGGGGCTGAGAACTGAGGACAGACGATGGGAATGCCCTTCCCAGGAGGACACCCAGCCAAGGACACTCCCTGGGCTGTCTCTGCTCCCCTTGGTCCAGCCAGCCTCAACTGTCATCCCTCCCCAGGGTCCAAATGACACAGTATGGAAATACTCTCAAAATATCCTCACCCCAAGAAATGGGTTTGGCCAATTCCAGGGCCTGGAGCTCCTATTAAATCACAGTGGTGACACTGGCAGCCCCTTGGCTTAAAAGCCAACTTCCCACTGTACAACTCCAGGGGGTGCCCGTTCCCAGGCAGACTCCATCTGCGTGTTTCCCGTGTAGGTACAGGGTTGTGTGCCTGGGTGGCCAACATCTCTCCTCAGTCTGCTCCCAGCTCCTAGTCCTGTCCAACAGCTTTCTCTCTGTCCCTACAAGCACCTGCAGTCCCCACCATGGTGTCCCCCAGCCCTGAAGCTTTCCTGTTAGACTGGGACTCCCCGGGTGGGGGCAGAGCTGGCAGCTGCTCTGGACGAGCGCCTCCCCCTCACATCTGAAACGTTTGTCTTCATTTACTTTGTGTAATTAAGAAAAACCCACTACTGTTGTGGCAGCAGTGGGGGAAGCAAGTTACACAACAGTATATCCTGTGTTATACTAATTCGTTTTAAATGATTTCTAGGAGACAGCAAAATGTGATAGAATTAAGGGTGATTTTATCGTTTCTCCTTAAAATATTTTTCCTTTCCAAATTGTTTAAGTCATGTATCAGAGAAAGAGGGCTATGAATACCATAAAGCCCCCCTCCCGGCTAGCATAGATGAAAGCTCCCGGTGGGGGCTGGGGAAGTCTGAGAAAGGGTTTAGAGGGGCTAGGCCTGTGGGCAGACAGGTTAGGCAGGGAGTCTTGAGGTTCTCACCATCACAGAGACCACAAAGACTACCTCCAACTCTGTCCCACAGCCCAGAGGGCAAAGGCTTCCCTAAGACCATCCCTGAGGTGGGTGGTGCCAAAGCCTGGTATGAACCCCCAGGCAGGGGACAGTGTTCTTCCCCTTCCCTGCATCTCTTTCTCTCTAGTTCTGCCTCTTTCTCAGTCTCTGCCTCTCCTTCTCTCTCACACACACCCACACACACTGTACCTCCAGGTCTCACTAAAGACTCGAACATCGCCCCTTACCCTCCCTCACAGGACAAGCACTCTGGGGGGGAATGGAAGGACATGAGCATTCCCAAGAGGCCACCACAGTCTCTCCCACCCCACCTGACTCTGAAGGCACTAGGCCAAGACAATGGCACCCACTAGGAAGGCACAGATTCTCAACCCTGTCATATAACCACACATGACCACACAGGTGAGCACCAGGCACCTGCACCCCATACGCGCACCACAGGACAGCCTTCAAAGAAGCTCCAGGGTGGGAGTGAGGCAGGCCTCGATTCAAGCCCTATCCCTCGGAGCTCTGAGGCCTTGGCTGCATTATTCTTCCTTCTCTGAACCCCTGTGCCCCTCATCTATAAACTGAGGGTATCAGCCCCTAGCGGTATGATGCCATATGTGAAGGAGGTAACATGTGCAAAGTGCCCATACTGCCCGAGCAGGTGCACACTACATGCAGGCTGTAGTTGTTAAGAACTCAGCCCTTCTGCCCGCTCCAGCCTCTCAGTCTCCTAACCTCCAGCTTCCAATCCTGCAGTCTCCCAGCCTCCAGCCAGCCAGCCAGCCCCAGGCCCAGCTTCCCTTTCCCTCCCCTAACTGCCAGGAACTATGTATACCAACAACAATTTTTAAGATGGTGACATTTTAAATTTGTCCTTCTAACTTTTAGGAGATATATATTTTTCTTTCTTCTCTTAACCCAGCTAGATTTTAAAGCATTTCTTCTTACTCAAATCAGAAATAAAAAAGAATATTGCCTCCAATCCTACCACCTTAACAAATCGACTGTCTTCATGTGTACTCCTGGGAAACCTCATTATTTGTGAATAATTTTTTTTTTTTTTTTTGAGACACAGTCTCACTTTATCACCCTGGGTATAGCGCCATGGCAGCATAGCTCACAGAAACCTCAAACTCTTGCCTCAAGTGATCTTGCCCCAGCCTCCTGAGTAGCTGGGACTACAGGCACCTGTCACATGCCCAGCTAGTTCTCGCTCTTACTCAGGCTGGTCTCGAACTCATAAACTCAAGCAATCTACCCACCTCAGTCTCCCAGAGTGCTAGGATTACAGGCGTGAGCCACCGTGCCCGGCCTTGTGAATGAAGTTTTAAAAAATGTGTGTCTACAGTAGCACCTCGTCCATCTACAATAGAGCTAAGAACTGGGAAATAGCCAAAAAAAAGGCAGCCAGCGGGACAAACTAGCTGCGTATTCACTACGCACTCATGTTCATGACTTTACCCGTGAGTGAGTATCTGAGGTTATCAGTACCTGATAGCTATTAGTCTCCACAAATTCTAATAATATACTTATCAAGCTTGTGCAGTTTAGAAACAGCAAATCAGAAGTGGCTGGAAGAGTGGGGGAGGGCGGCTTAGGCAGGCACTGTGATAACACTGAGAGGGGACACAGCACACTCTAGAAGGAGAAGAGAATGGCAAACAAGTTCCATGAAGTGTTCATAAGCCATTGAAACACCCAGCGGGGGCCTTTCGCATGAGAGCCAACATCTTCTAACCCTCTCAGGCCTGCGCGGTACTGTAGTGGACGTCAAAATTCACTTACACACCAGCGGCCTCAGTCACCCAAGCAAAGGTTATATATTCTATCAGTGACGACTGAAGGAGGCAAACAAAGTACATATTTTAAGAAGACTTCCACAAGAAAGAGTCAGAATAATAAATGCCAGCATAATTTTTAATAATCCAGAAAAGCAGACCACACAGAACAGCCTATTCCCCAAGGGTTCTGGACAGATTATTCCTATACCAACTTCATCTGGATAGTCCCCACCCTCAGTGGGCCTTGTGTGATGTGTGGAGGGGCTCCCCAATTCTCAAAGACAGAGACTTCTCCCTACCCAAGAGGCCAAGCCCTTAGGGACAGTGCCCGGCATCCAGGGTAATGTCAGTCCAGTGTCCACTGGTCCAATTATCTGACAAATGGGCAATCCTGGGCCTTGAAAGCCCTCGAGTGGTCTCCATTGTGGCCCAGCAACAACGGACTTCCCAATAAATAGCTGGGCTCTAAAACACTCTACCTCCTCCCCCAAGTATGCCCACCTTCACGGGCACCTGTCCCGTGTCCACTACAGGGGCCCTCCACTCCACTCCCTCAGCCCGCCCCGCACTTCTGCCACTTCCCTCCCTAGCAGAATCCCATACTGCCCACTGAAATCCTCCTTGTGCTAGACTGTAAGTTGCGTGAGGACAACCACTCAGCCTGTCGGGCTTTCTACAGTGACAGCACTGTCTCAGTACTCGACAGGCGTTGAGGAAACTCGTGCTGATCCACAGTGCATCGGGGGCACACACCCCTGCTGGCACCACATGCATGCTCCTTCCCTTCCCATAACTGGGAAACTTACTCACAATATGAGCTCCCAGAGCCGGGAAGGAATTTCCCTTTGCCCAATAAGGATTTATGCTAATTTTTTGTCTCCACAAACCTTCAATAAATAGAAGAGCTAAATTTGTCTCTGTTCTGATGTTGCTGAGAATGGGTGGAACTGGGCAGAAGGGCAGGGGGCCGGCCAACATTTGCCTCTGTTACTGTCTGACTTTTCCCTTATTCTTCCTGTGGCACAGTGGAGGGAGAGGCACAGAAATATCTAGAATCATTTGTCCTCCTTTTGTCCTACTTCAGGCAGGACAAAGACAGCTCAAAGACTGCCAGGGAAAGGGATAACAGACTCATTCCTTCCAGCCCTTAATCCTCATCGCTAGAAATTGGCTGGAAGTTCCTCCTGCTGTCTGGTTTGAATCCCTCCTTCTGTCCTATGCAGAGGCTCTTGTTTCCCACCTTCCATTATTTTTTCTCCAAAAAATAATCCAAAGTGGACTTTTTCACACCAGAGGGGAGGAGGCTGAGGAGGACTGAGGAAAGGGGGCCTTTAGTAAATGTATCCCTGGCTCAAACCCTGGCAGGACAGAGAGGACATGATGGGGAAGCAACGAATAGTAAAGCGGAGTGTGTGGAGGGCAGACACACAGCACAGAGGGGACCAAAAGGAGAGCAAGAAGAGAAATTCTAGGGTTAACACTCCTGGCCAGAAGTCCAGCAGGCTGCAGAGCTGGCTCCAAGCACTGAAGAAGCTGCCACACAGTATCTTGGGGTTCGGGCACCCCTTGTCAGGGGTGCTCTACCCCCTCAGCCCTGCAGCACCAGGGCAGCCATCTGCTGCCCTCCCGCCCATTGTTGCCAGTGCCCATTGCCATGGCAACCAGCCCTCCTGGCACCTGGAGAGCAGGTCTCACCAGCAACAAGGCCCCCAAGTGATTTCTAACATAGTCCCTTCCCCGCCAGAACCAGGCTCCACCTGCCCTTCTGCGGGGACCCACACACTCTGACTGCAAAGTGAGGGGGGACCAGTGGGCAGCCCCACTCAGGCCAGCCACATGAACATCACACAGCCAGTGAGGGCATCTATCTCAGAGTCCTCTGCACAGAGACAACACAGGATGGTAAAGTGGGCTTGGTTCTCCGTGGTTTTAAGGATGGATCTGAATAAGGCCTTACCATTCATTACCCTGGCTTCCCCTAGCCTCGTCGCCTCCGAACCATCCAGCACACAAGGCCGCCACCACCACCAGGATAATCTTCAAATACCATTTTATCCACTCACTCTTCAGCTCAAGTGCCTAAAATAGCAGCTCCAGATTATCAGATCACATCTCGATGTTTGTGGCATTTACACTCCTACACACACACTCCAGCCTCAACCCCAGGACCTCTGGTCATGCACAGCTCTTCTCTGTTCCAGTTTTCTTGTTCCTGCAACTTTTTCTTGATTCATGCCATTACCTACTTCCTGTGATGCCCTTGCCTTTGGGTCACATCCAACTTTCAGCAAGCCACACTGGAGCTTGTTACCATAACTATTGCACCTACTATGATGTTGATCAGTAAGGCTGCAAATGACCATTTGCTTGTGGGTTCCAAATTTCGCTGCAAGCTCATCACAGGGAGAATGTTCTCCTTCATTAGGCCCCAAGATTCCCCAGTTGGACTGGGAATTCCCACAGAATAGGAGTAGCTCCCCACCCCCAGACTCCTCTGGGACAAGCACCGCAGCCTCCCCCTTAGAATCTCCCAGAGGTAGCACTGGGAGGCTACCGTGATGCCCTCCCAGGCCTCAGCCCCAAACTGGCTTCTCCAGACCCCAGCCACAGCTTCCACGGCAAGCTGCAGGTCAAAGCCTGGAGCAGCACTACAAGGGGAACTTTCTGCAATGCTGGAAGCACTTTCTGGATACCAAATTTCAAAGACTCTGTATGAAAAAAATGGTGTAAAATGCTCACTGATACTTTTTATATCGGTTATATGTTAAAATGATAACATTCTGGATATGGTGGACTAAATAAAATGTCTTGCGAAAACTAAGTGAAACTATTTTCCCTTTTTAAAACGTGTGGCTCTAGAAAAATTATAAATTATACATATGGCTTACATTATGTTTCTATTGGACCATGGTAGTCTAGACAGCTTTGGGTGTACTAATTAGCTTGCACTTTCTTTGTTAAAATAGCCTTTTTGCCTCTGCAGAGTGTAAGAAGTACCCCATCTGAATCTTCCCCATGTCTCACTTTTTCCTCTCTCCACACTGCTTTGTTTTCTTAAGTTTATTATCTTATTTTTATTGTGGTTTAAAAAAAAAAAAAAACTCACATAACACGAAATCTACCCTCTTAACCCATTTTTTTGAAGTAGACAGTACAGAATTATCAACTATAAGCACATTATGGTACAGCATCACTTTTTTTGAGAGAGACCTCATTCTGTCACCCCAGCTGGAGTACAGTGGCCTCGTCCATCATAACTCACTACAACCTCAAGCTCCTGAGCTGAAGCCATCCTCCTGCCTCAGCCTCCCATGCATCACCTTTCTTATTTTAGTTTTTTCTTATCTTGATGTATGCTTCTTTGAAAAATGCTTCAAATTGTCTCTGGAACAATCCAGTGTTATGTATTGGTTAATTGATTTAGACCTTTGGCATCCTAGTTCTAAATCTCCCGTCCCAGGAGTGCTTTAGGGATAGCCATCATCATAAGAGCAAATTTTATTTGTACTGCCCTTTACTGTATGAGAGTACTTCTTGCATAAGCTAGCTCACATAGTGACCCTAGGGAACAGGCAGGCAGGCGTTAATATCCCTGGTCAACAGGTAAGGAAACAGAAGGTCGGGGTTAAGTGCTGTAGGCAAAGGCAGTGGCAGGACTAGAACCCAAACACTTGGCCCCTGGCCACCTTCCATTCCCCACACACTGGAGGTGCAGTACACACAAGTTCAGAGGTCAATACAGCTATATGCTCTCCTCGCCCCCTACAGCACTGACTCTACAATAGAAGGGACTAGGACACTGCTCAAAAAAGGGAGACATTATTCAAATAGGAGTAGGTGATGAGGCCAGCTAAGAGGCTAAAATGGGAACTTCCAGGCCTGGGCTCCAGAATCACCTCTGCTCCCAAGTAACTTTGTGCCCTTGGATTACTGCTTTTACACCCTGGGCTTCAGTTTCCTCATCTGTAATACAGAGGAGTGGATGCTTCAAGATGCAGCTAGACCAGCACGGCTGACCCTGCTAGTGGAAATGCAAACCAGCTCGATCCTTTTGTACACAATTTGGCAATATGTGTCAAGAGCCTTAGAAATGTTCAAGCTCTTTGCCCCAGTAATTCCACTTCTGAGAATCCTAAGGAAATAATCCTAAATAAGGAGAAAGCTTTATGTGCAAAGACCTTCATCTCAGCACTATTTATAACACTAAAAAACTAAAAATGAGCTAAAGTCTAATAATAGGAGAATGGTCAAACTATGATGTGGTAAATCTGCTTAATGAAATATTATGTAGGCTCAGCGCCCATGGCTCAAGCAGCAAAGGCGCTAGCCACATACACCTGAGCTGGTGGGTTCAAATCCAGCCCGGGTCCACCAAACAACAATGATGGCTGCAACCAAAAAATAGCCAGGCGTTGTGGCAGGCGCCTGTAGTCCCAGCTACTTGGGAGGCAGAGGCAGGAGAATCACTTGAGCCCAGGAGTTGGAGGTTGCTGTGAGCTGTGATGCCACAGTATTCTACCCAGGGTCACAGCTTAAGGCTCTGTCTCAAAAAAAAAAAAAAAAGAAAGAAAAAGAGAAAAGAAACAGTATGCAGTTATTTAAAAGAA